>SZWC01012949.1:11938-31365 GCA_023375785.1 Penium margaritaceum
CACGCACGCACGCACGCACGCACGCACGCACGCACGCACGCACGCACGCACGCACGCACGCACGCACGCACGCACGCACGCACGCACGCACGCACGCACGCACGCACGCACGCAAGCACGCACGCACGTGTGCGTGTGCGTGTGCGTGTGCGTGTGCGTGTGCGTGTGCGTGCGCACGCACACGCATGCGTACATGCACGCGCACACGCCAAAAAGCATGCGGCCACTGGGCATGGCTGTGCTTACAGCATGTTGTATTGGGTGCAAGCTTGCAAGGCAGGCAGGCTACATTGACAGCAGCAGCAGCGGTGCCGGTGGTGTTGGCAGCGGTGGCTGCAGCAGCGGGAACAGCATCAGTGGCGAAGGCGGCTGTGGCGACGGCGGCGGAATTGGCAACAGCAGCAGCAGCTGATGCATCTGCAGCAGCGGCAGCTGATGCATCTGCAGCAGCAGCAGCAGCAGCAGCAGAGGGAGGGGCACTGTTGAACAAGCGAGACTATCAAGGGAAACTGCACAGCTTGAAGGCAGTGGCTGTGCCCGCAGCCCTGCGAGAACAGCTCCTTCCCCCTCACCCACGTACTGACTTGAAGCAGTAGCACCTCCCTGTGCTCCACAGCATGTCATGGCATGGCACAACATGGCATCGCGGCAGGCCTGTGATGCAGCTGCGGGATGGAGGATGCAAAGCGCACTGCGCATGTGCTTGCCTCTTCACACAAGCACACGCAAAGTGCACCTCGTAGGAGCTTGACCTGGGTGACGGTGTGTGTGGCTGGACTGTTGGACTGCACCCACCGGCGGAGGACTGTGTGGTGGGAAGTGCTTCTTCGCGGTGGAGCTGCAGCGTGAGAGCGACTCTCTCGCTCTGTGCTGGGCTGTCAGCGTGGTCCCATGCCTCTCGCGCACTTCAGTGCTTGGAGAAGGTCCATGTGAAAGCGATCTCTACGAAGGAAGTGCCGCAGTTGGGAAGGCGGGTTCTGTCAGGGCAACCTGGCAATGCGTCTGGTACCCCAAGGAGGGTGCTCTAGGCCGGGGCCCTGGAGCTGGCTGGTGGAAAGGTAGTTCTAACGCGTGTGCACACCCATGGGTGCGCTCGCTGATGTGTGTAGACACCCATGCATGTGCAGACTCATGCGTGCGGACACATATGCATAAGCACATGGATGCGCGTGCACATGATGCAAGCACGGAGGGCTGTCATGCATGAAAGGGTGCCTAGGCATCCCTTGCATGTGCCCTTTCTACTGCTTCGCCCAGCAGCTGTCCAATGCAAACCAAGAAGCCTTTTGTACAACTGTATGTAATCAGCTAATCATGGCAGAGAACCATGTATGTCCATCCTCTCGTCTTGAGTGTCAGCGCGCAGAGATGTTGGTGATGCTCCATTTCTAACACACATGACCTATTTACCACACTGAAACATACACCTGTTCACATGGCGTGTGTGCCACAATCACTAGCCAGCCTCTTCCCGTACATTGGGCACAGGCCATGGCACAAGGTGTCCATGTGTTGTTGCTTCTCCAAGATGTTGTGACCTCTGAAGCGATTGCTCTTTTGTATGGGAGATTGACTTTCATGAGGGGAATGCAGAGATGAAGTGTGAACTCAACATGTTCTGCTTGTTATGTTGCACTCGTATGGGCTTTGAGCTATTTGAGAGTAATCTTGTGCACTGAGATCTTCTCAGTTTGCCCCGGTGATGCTCTTGTAGCTACATTGTGTAATTGCTAAGAAACTGCCTGGCTGGTCATGCGAGCGAAGTGACGTGAGCCAGACAACATCAGACGCCATGGATGTGGTAGTCTTGACTTGCGAAGTCATAAGAGAGACAAGAGAGTGGGAGAGGGGAGCGAGTGTGTAAGGCGAGTAAGTGCACGCCAGCACCGAGCAGACGCTCGAGCTGATGTGCACCGCGCTGTTGAGCCCGCCCACTCGGAATTAACCGAGGGTGGATTCTCACTAGTGCACACCCTGAGAGACAACTTCCTAGCACTGCTATCGCTGGCGTGGCAGTACAAGCCGGCCAGCTAACTCACTAGCACACACAGGTGGAAGTGAGAACAACAAGGGGTTGGCTAGGGACACAAGCACAAGTGTCAGAAGCTGCAAATGTTGAATTGTGCAGAGGGAAATGACAATTGAGGCCTGGACAACCTAAATAGTGGCACGGACCTAGTGACTGCACATACACGCGGCACACAAGGGCGCATGACATAACAGTGGCAAAAACACAGTTTTGGCCATAACTCCCTGCAGACACGTCAGAACGACGAGCCGTTTGAACCAAAACGGCCGCATCGACAAAGATCTACGTCCTGATAGGCTGCACGCATATGTGCTGTCCCACAGCACGAATCTAAAAGATACGAGAGTCTTCTGGGCGCCCGTCGCCGCCGGCCGCCGGTCTTCTGCCACTGTCGTCAGTCTCAGGGATCTGCACCTGAATGGACATGAGCCGAGGGGTCACCGTAAGCCGTGTACAACACACACAACAAGACTCCCTCATGATCGGAGGGCGAAACACGTCCATGCACATGCAGACACTAACGCTGTACAGAGCAGGAAACGCACAGCCGCTACAGGCAGCAAGCACAGCTCACGCAAGGTGGCACATGAGGAATCAACCTGCAACAGGGATGGGGCAGAGTACCACGGAACGAGTGGCCGCATGAAACTTCGAACGACCCAGAGCCTTGGTCAGAAAATCCGCGCACTGCCTGTCTGTGCCCACGTGGATGACTCGGATCTCACCACGATCAACCAGATCACGCACGAAGTGGTGCTCGACATTGATGTGCTTTGTGCGTGCATGGAACACACCTGAGTTCTTGGCGATGGCCTCCGCGCTCATGTTGTCACACTGGAGAACCACGGGGGGAATGGACTGACGCAGTTCACNCAACAGGGATGGGGCAGAGTCCCACGGAACGAGTGGCCGCATGAAACTTCGAACGACCCAGAGCCTTGGTCAGAAAATCCGCGCACTGCCTGTCAGTGCCCACGTGGATGACTCGGATCTCACCACGATCAACCAGATCACGCACGAAGTGGTGCTCGACATTGATGTGCTTTGTGCGTGCATGGAACACACCTGAGTTCTTGGCGATGGCCTCCGCGCTCATGTTGTCACACTGGAGAACCACGGGGAGAATGGACTGACGCAGTTCACGCAACAGACGGACGAACCAGATACACTCTGCTACACCGGCACCTAGAGCAACGTACTCTGCCTCAATAGTGTTACGTGCGATGCAGCCCTGCTTCCCACTTCGCCAGGACATTGCAGTGCCTCTAATGAGAAAGATGTAGCCGGTGCGGCTCTTGCCATCTGGACTCCACGCCCAGTCACTGTCTGTGTACCCATCGAGCACAACGGACACCTGCTCGCGAAAGCACAGGCTGAAGCGTGCAGTGGACAAGATGTAGCGCACACACCGGACTGTGGCCTCCAGTGTTAGCTGGCGTGGAGGCTACAAGAACTCGGCAAGCAGGTTGACAGTGAAGGCAATGTCGGGCCGTGTCGTGGTGGCCAAGTACATGAGCGAGCCGATGACTCGCAGGTACAGGATCACATCGACTGGCTCCCCCAGGTTAGCAGGATCATCCACCTTCAGGGCGGCCTGCCCCTCAGGGGTCATGGGCATGGAGGCTGTGCGGACGGCAGCGAGGAGGTCGGCAAAGCGCTCCCCCACTGTCTCTGCGTAGCATCCCTAATGGACACGGAGTGTGCAGTGGACACGGTAGCGCACGATCTCCATCCCCAAAAAGACAGAGGCCTCACCAAAATCTTTCATCTTGTAGGCCGAGGAGAGAATGGTCTTGGCAGCGTTCACTGCTCCCAGGTCGAGTGAGGCGATCAGAAGATCGTCCACGTAGACAAGGATGACAGCGAGCGGTGCTGGGGACTGTGAGAGGAACAGGGATGGGTCAACATCACTCTGAACGTACCCAGCGCGTATCAGTGTGCTGGTGATCTCATGATTCCAGCAGCGAGGTGACTGTTTCAAACCGTACAAGGCCTTCCGCAGCTGGTACACGCGACCGGTACCATCCCCAAAGCCAGGTGGCTGGACCATGTAGATCTTCTCCTCAAGGTCCCCGTTCAGGAACGCGTTGTTGACATCCATCTGATGGAGTTGCCAGTCGTGCTGTGCTACCTGGCTCAGCAGCGTGAGCGTGGTCGTCATCCGGCCAACAAGGGCAAAGGTCTCGGTGTAGTCCACGCCAGGGACTTGAGAGAAGCCTTTTGCTGTCAGGCGCGTTTTGTAGCGCTCCACAGTGCCGTCTGGCTTGAGCTTCTTGCGTAGAACCCACTTGGGCTTGATGGCCTTGCGGTTCTTTGGCAAGTCTACCAGCTCAAAGACGCCGTGCTTTCAGATGGCATCAAGCTCAGCCTGGCAGGCAGTGCGCCACTGCTCAGCGTCGAGGGCTGACAAGGCCTCAGGCAGACTGGTGGGATCGGGAGACAGCACTGGTGCACTGCGTATAGCCAGGGAATACGCTGCAAAGGGAGGGTCGAACGTCACCATGGACTCAACGGCGTCACGAGCAAGACCGCGCTCATGAGCAAGTAGTGCCATACTGGTGGCACAGCCAGGGTAAACCTCAGCGAGGCCACAAGCACTCAGGCCGAGGGCCTTCGTGCCCGGGTCACCGCTGATGACGCTACGCGTGGGGCAAGGGCGAAGACGTCCGCCGGGTACCCGTGTGTAGGGGTCCGACGGGGCAGGAGCAGTGGGTTCTGCTAACTCACATGCCGGTGTGGACTGCACGGCAGGCGCGCTACTCGAGGCTGGCGTGGCCTCAACAGTCGGGGACGGGCCCACGGCAGACGTAGGTATGTCTGCGGCTGGAGGCAGGGACGGCTCAGAGCCAGACGCGGACGCAGGATCAGGCTGATCCTCACATGCGGAAGCAGGCGCAGGATCAGGCAGAGCCTCAGACGCAGAGGCAGACTCGGACGCAGACTCGGACACGAGCGAGGGCGGAGAGTCAGGGGCAGAGGAGCGAGCCGCGGATGGGGCAGGGCTGGGGGTGCCAGTGGACACCGCCTCTGGGGACAGCCCCTAGGGTGTCGGCGACGGAGTGACCGTACTGGCCGGGGGTACTATGCCAACCGTGAAAGGAGCCTCCCCCACACTACGGGGTCCAACACACCCAGGAGCATGAGCAGCACGCAGAGCGTGGATGCGAGCAAGGTCGCGGAAGGCGAGATGCTCGAAGAAGAGAGCGTCACGAGACTCCACGATGCGACGTCGCTCACAGTCCCAGAACCGCCAGGCCTTCGACCGTGGGGCGACGCCGATGAAGGCACAGATGCGGCCCCGCAGAGAGAACTCGCTCCCCTGCTACTCTGGTGTGAACCAGACGCAGGCAAGGGAGCCCCAGACACGGGCCAGGCGCAGATCCACACGACGCCTGTACCACATCTCGTAGGGCGTGCGGTGATCTGGGAGGGGGCCATGGGGAATGCGGTTCCAGACCCAGGTCATGTACGCCATGCCCTCGAAGGCAAAGGCCTCAGGCATAGCGCTGTCGGCGTGCATGGCGCGGACCGCATCCTCCATGGTGCGGTTCCAGCGCTCTGAGACACCGTTCTACTGGGGGGTGGCGGGAGCGGAGAGGTTGTGGAAAACACCAAGCTCGGTGAAGGAGCGGGCCATATCACTAAGGTACTCGCCGCCACGGTCCGAGCGAAAGGTCTGAAGGCGGTGGGGAGACTGGCGCTCGGCCATGACCAGCCAGACGCGGACCGCAATGGTGGCATCGCTCTTCTGACGTAGACTGTAGACCCAGCGCATACGCGTGAAGTCATCAGTCAATGTCAGGACGTAGCGTCCGCGGTCCTCCTGAAACTCGACAGGGAGCGGACCCATGAGTCGAAGTGGACAAGCTCCAGGGGCCGACGAGCCCTGGAGACAGACGCAGGATAGGTGGACCGGTGCATTTTACCTTCAGCACAGGCCAGGCAGTCGGTCGTGGGCGGCGCCTCGAAGGACGCCGCATCAAGACCGAGAGCAGGCTGAGTGCGGATCAGCCTGTCGACAGTGCACAGGTGCACATGACAGATGTGTCGATGCAGGAGACGGTGGTGCTCGGGGGATAGAGCACCAGTGACGAAAACACGAGCAGTGGAAGACGGAGGCAAGGGGGGGAAACTCGCAGAGGACCCAGAGATGTGATATAGATCATCGACGACCGTCCCACTGAGGACGGTCTCATTGGTGTAGCACACAAAGATGCGAGCATCGACAACTGTGTGCGTGACACCCAGGCCCATCTTGGTGCAAGCACGGACAGACAGCAGGCTGAGTTTCAGATCAGGGACAAAGAGGACGTCGGAGATGTATACGGGACCAGCGGGCCTGGTGAACTGCACAACCCCAACACCCTGGACAGGGACCTCATGGCCAGCTGCAGTGCGAACAGAGCGAATAGTGCCAACAGGATGCAAGACGACGAAGGCGTCATGGCGACACGTCATGTGATGGGTGGCACCAGAGTCAACAACCCAGGTGGCATCGGTCACACACGTATAAGGGGCAACGTGGCACTCGGCGACGGAACAAGGCGCGGCAGCAGGACGCTCAACGGAGGACACGACAAGGCGACCAACGGAGCGTACATGAGAAACATGCAGTCAAGACACATCATCGGGTCCGTCACGCGCACACGGCTGGGTGTGGGACCACCACAGGCATCATCACGCAACGACACAGACAGTCCACAGGCAGTAGGACCCCTAGACTCAGTCAACTGACTCGCACCTCCCTGAGATGAGCGCAGGGCGAGAAGTTGGTGCAGCTCGGCGATCGTCCTGTCGCGTTCGGCGAGCGCCTGGTCGCGAGGATCCGCGGAGGAGCCTGCTATGGCGGCGGAATCCTCTGGGACGGCTGCGGTAGTAGCGGCCGAGCGGGCGGTCGCACCGGACGTCTGGCGCATGCGCGCCTCGTGCACCTGCTGCAGTCCACGGGTGAGCTTGGCCCAGTCCAATGGGCGGCCTGTCAGGCGAGTGTAGTCGGGATAGCGATGGTCACCCATGCAGTTGAAGTACACGAGTCGGCGGCCCGTCGTGCCGCCGGAGCCGCTGCTGCCACTACTACTGCTGCTCCCGTTGCTGCTATTACGGTTGACATTGCTGGTGCTGGTGCCGCTGCTGGTCCCGCCGCTGGAACCACCACCTGACGATTTGCGGCCCTTCTTCCCGTGAGTTGGAGCCGTTGTTGCTAGAGACGACGGGGAGGAGGATGCGGCGGCAACTGCAGCTGAAGCGGTGCTGCGACGAGCGCGGTTCGCGGCGTCCATGCCGGCAACCTCCAGGAAGTGGAGGGTGGCCCAGCGCAGCAGGGTCCGGTCGCTCGCCATGTCGCGAAGCAGAGTCTGGTCGAAGTTGCTGAAGATGCGCGCGTAGTCGAGGTGGATGCCGTAGAGAATGATCTGGAGGGCGGAGTACTGCGCAGGGGCATCGTCTCCGAGCTCCTCGTACAATTGGATCGCTCGGCGCCAGTAGTCAGCTGCGAACTCCTGAGCAGTATGACAGAGGGAGATGAAGTCAGCAAGGCGCTGGGACGTCAGGGCCAAGGTGGCGCCCTCAAAAAGAGTGACAGCCAGTGCCCACGCCTCGCGAGGGTCAGCTCCCAAGCCGGTCAGGGGGTTGCCAAGGGTCCGAATGAAGTCTTTGGTAAAGTCTGGGATGGCTTTCATCAGGCAGGAGGCGGCGCGGACCGCCATCTGTGTCTGGGCGGGGTCAGACGCCTGATATGGGGTGAGGTAGTAGGCAAGGATTCCTTCACTCATGGCCCACATGCGAAAGCGGCTCCCAAGACTTGAAGTCGTTCCCAGTCCGGAAGATGGGCAGGTCCAACTCAAACCACTTGGATGGCTTGACCGTCGGCAGAGCAAGGGCTGAAGCCACTACGGTACCGGGAATAGAGGAGGCAACCCCCTTGCCCAAGCGGGCTCGCAGAGCCAGCTCCTCAAAGCTCAGAGGGCGGCGGGATGAGCTCAGGCCGGCGTCGGCACTGGAGCTCGTGCCCTGGAGGGCGGCATTGGCCTCACGAGCTCTGCGACGCGCCTCCAGGCGGATGAGGTGTGCTCGCAGCAGCTCCTCCTCCCCCTCCTCGCCAGAGTCGGAGAGGGTCTCTGCAACCTCATCTGCATTGCCGCCGTGAGGGAGGTGGTCCTCACTTGGGTTTGCGGACGAGTGCTACTGCTGCTGCTGGGACAGCTGCTGCTGAGGCAGTAGGCCCCTGATCAGGTCCTGCAGCTCAGCGACTTGCTTTGTCAAGGTCAGGCGGCTCTCCGCCTGCAGGTCAGCCAACGCGCGCACCTGGCGCGCCAAGGTTGTCGGACTCGGTGGCCGCTGTTGTTGCTGCTGTTGCGACTGCTGCTGTTGCCGCTGCTGCTGCTGCTGGTGGTGGTGGTGCTGCTGCTGCTGTTGTTGCGACTGCTGTTGTGGCTGCTACTGCTACTGCTGCTGTCGCTGTGGTGACAATGGCGGCAGCCGGCGTTGGCCACTGACGCCGCTGCCCTCGGCAGCAGCGTCGGTGGCGGTGCTGGTGGGGTTTTGTTTCGGCATGACGGCTGGTTGTCTGGAACGCCCGCTGTCTTCTATAGCGGGAATATCAACCACGGAGGTGCCACCACAGAATGCCCCCGCGGAGTGGTCACCGCGGAGTTTCCGTGGAGATGTCACCGCGGAGCTGTCACCGTGGAGTTTCCGCGGAGATGTCACCGCAGAGCTGTCACCGCGGAGCTGCCACCACGGATCTGTCACCGCAGATTTTATTGCGACAGAAATCCCCGGTTTTGGCCGCGGAACAGCAGCCGCGGTCTTGCGGAACAGCAGCCGCGGTCAAGGACGCGGAACGCGGCGGGGTGCCGCAATCTGCCGGGGCGTCCGTTGGTTCGTTCCGCAACCGCCGCGGAGATGTCGCGTTTGGCGACCGCAGGACGGCCGCGGAACTGTCGCGGACTTGCGGCCGTGGAGCACCAGGTGAATCACCGGTGGAACACCGGCGCGTTCCGGAGCCATCGCTGAGCTTCCGCCGCGGAGTGCCGCGGATCCTCGGAACGCCGTGGATCTGCCACGGCGTCGTCACCGCGGTGTCGTCACTTTGGAACGGCGCGAGGGACCGCGACAGAGTCGCGGCACCGTTGACGCGTTCCGATGCGGCCGCGGAGTTGCCGCGTCTGCTGCGGAGTTTGCGTCACCGCGGAATGCCTGGAGTTTTCCGCGAATCGATTTCTGCTGTCGCGGAACGGCCATGGAGCCGTCGCGGATGTTCTTAAGAAAACGGTCGAAAATGGGGTGGGTCCTCCCAGGACCTCTCGCCGTGACAGTGGGCTCTGCTGCTGCTGCTACTCACAGCAGCGGCTGCGGACGCTCACTGGTACCGCGGTTGTTGCGCCTCTGCTACGCAGCTGTGCAAGCACTGGCTCGCTGCTCTGATACCATGAGAGACAGCTTCCTAGCACTGCTGTCGCTGGCGTGGCAGTACAAGCCGGCCAGCTAACTCACTAGCACACACAGGTGGAGGTGAGAACAGCAAGGGGTTGGCTAGGGACACAAACACAAGTGTCAGAAGCTTCAAATGTTGAATTGTGCAGAGGGAATTGACAACTGAGGCCTAGACAACCTAAATAGTGTCACGGACCTAGTGACTGCACACACACGCGGCGCACAAGGTCGCAATTTTGTAGCAGGACAAAACAGTGGTAAAAGCACAGTTTTGGCCATAACTCCCTGCAGACACGTCAGAACGACGAGCCGTTTGAACCAGAACGGCGCATCGACAAGATCTACGTCCTGATAGGCACGCCTATGTGCTGTCCCACAGCATGAATCTAAAATATACGAGAGACTTCTGGGTACCCGTCGCCGCCGGCCGCCGGTCTTCTGACACCGTCGTCAGTCTCAGGGATCTGCATGTGAATGGACATGAGCCGAGGGGTCACCGTAAGCCGTGTACGACACACACAACAACACACCCAACAGCTGAAACGGTGGCCCCTGAAGGATCAGCACCCTGGAAAATCATGCAACTCCCCACACACCCAGAGGCAAGTCACAAAGATGGAGGGATCGGCAGTCACAATGTACGAACCCTTGCAAATACCACATCTAATGTTATTAAATCGAGATCAAGACGAGATGTTTCGATCACGAACTGACGTCTCGCGCACCATTTGAGACGAGATGTCTCATACCGTACTGTACGAACGAAACCGTCTCGGTCTCGTATCCATTTGCACTTCAGGAGCATCGATCTCGTATCGATCTCGATTTCCCACTGAAAAATCTCGACCTTGTTTCTAGGTTTTTAAGGGCTCTGATACCAGTAGTTGTTCCCTTGTTATCCTCCACACACACTCTACACACTAGTCTGTGGAAGAGGGGGAGAACGGTAGGTGCTTTGGTCAAAATTTCTGGAAGAACACCATGGGAACAAGTGACGAGTCAAAAAGCCACACCAATGTTAGCAGCAGGAGCGAGGTAGCGAGCGAGCGAGTCGCGAGCTCGCTCTAACTCGCTACCATTGAGCATGGTGGATTCGCAACACCCATCCACTTAATTAGCAAAACATGTCAAGTCTATCACCGACTACGCAACCGGTGCAAAACCGGGCTTGGGCAAGCACCCGGCTCAGTTTTGGCCAAACCGAGACAATCCTAACTTTAGAAACATTGAGTCATCCTGTTGATCTTAGAGAGCCTTGCTGCTTTTCTCATCTGCCCTCTTCTCTCCCCCGCAATGCCGCCAGCTTGGCACTTGCCAGCCTCCAGCCGTCAACGGGTCCTCGTACCCCTCAAGGATCTGCGTGTGCATGAACAACAGCCGGGGGGTCACCATCAGTCACAGTATGTGCACATAGAACAACACTCCCCCATGACCCTGTGGCACACGTGTTCATGCACAGAGAAAGCAGGCGGTGCACCAAATGCAGACAAGTGCGTGACAAACGAAAGATGAGGACAGGCCAAGTGCGTGCAAACAAACAATGCGCACATGATGAGGTCAAGACACTCCACCCAAAGTCACACAGTCAGGGCTGAGAGACCAACAGCTGAAGTGGCTGACTCAAACTGGGCACGACCGAATGCTTTTGTCAAGAAGTTGGCGAGCTGCCGCTTCATCCTGATCCACACAACGTCGACCTGTCGCTGTTCCCACAAACCACGCACGAAGTGATGTTCCACAGCAATGTGCTTTGTGCGTGCCTGACACACACCATCGTTTGCGGCAATGTCACTTGTGATGCGATTGTCACAATGCAGAACAATGCACTCCACCGACTGACGCAGCTCACGGAACAAGCGACGCAACCAAACACTGTGACGGGCACCAGCTCCAAGGGCTACATACTCAGCCTCCACAGTGTTGCGTGCCACGCACCCCTGCTTCCCACTCTTCCATGACACAGGTGTGTTCCCAAGAAGGAAGACATAGCCCGTTCGGCTTTTTCCGTCGGCGCTCCATGCGTAGTCACTATGGGTGAATCCTGACACAACCACTGACTGGTGAGTACGGAAAAACAGACCAAGCCTTGGTGTCTGTAACACATGACGCATGACCCGTACTGCTGCCTCAAGGTGGCGAGCGTGGGGTGCTTGCGAAAAGTGCGCGAGCAAATTCACTGCGAAGGCAATGTCAGGCCGCGTGGTGGTGACCAGATACATGAGCGACCCAATGAGACGCAAGTATCCAGTCGACTCGACCGGCTCCCCCAGGTCAACTGAGTCAACCTGTTCCAGAATTTCCTACCCATTGGGCGTCATGGGGATGGAGGCGGAGGATGTGGATGCTAAGAGATCAGCAAAGCGCTCCCCCAAGGTTTGTATGTATCTACCTTGGTGGACGTGTAGAAGTCCATGCTCACGATCGCGGGCAATTTCCATGCCCAAGAAAACCTGAACCTCACTCAGGTCTTTCATCTTGTATGTGGTTTGCAACAGATCTTTTACCTTCTGGACTTCTGACAGACCTGTCGACAGAATCAAAAGATCATCGACATACACCAAGACAGCGACAAAGGGCTCTGATGCAACACTCAGGAAGAGTGAGGGATCAGCATCGCTCCTCTTGTAGTCCCCACGTTCGAGTGTGGAACGAATCTCACTGTTCCAGCATCTCGGTGATTGTTTCAGGCTGTACACCGCCTTACCAAGACGCCACACACGACGTGTGCCGTCTTCAAAACCGGGCGGCTGCACCATGTAAAACTCTTCGTCTAGCCGCCCGTGGAGGAATGCGTTGTTCACGTCCATCTGATGGACCTCCCATTTATGTTGCGCAGTGAGCCCTAGAAGAGCTCGTGCTGTGTCCATCCGACCGACTGGTGCAAATGTGGCATCGAAGTCCACTCCCTCGACTTGTGAATACCCTTTTGCAACCAGACGAGCCTTCTAGCGTTCAGTGGAGCCGTCAGGCCTTTTCTTCACGTGATAGACTCATCCGGCTTTGACAGCCTTGCGCCCAGGAGGGAGATCGACGACCTCGAACACTCCGTGCTCAATCAAAGCATCCAGCTCCTCCTTCATGGCAATCTCCCACCTCTCAGCGTCAGGCCGTGAGCAGGCCTGGCTTAGAGAGGTGGGATCCGGTAGACCCACCTCAGACAAGCGCAAAGAGCACACTCGCACGTCAGGCGCGATCTCTCGCAACGCCCAAAGGTTTGCTGCATTGTAAGCACGAAGATGCTCACGTTGCAACTGCCCATATCCTGACTGTGTGTCTGGCGAGACCCCAATGTCAGGTTCAGACCAGACAACCAAACCCAATACCTTTGTGCCGGGATCTCCACTCACCACCTGGACAGGCGCTGTGCGCCTTGGCCGAGGTGGACTCATGGTAGGGCGCTGCACTGTGGGCGGTCATGGACGAAGGCGACCACCCTCCTTACGTGAGTATGCAGGAGCAGATGCTGACGACTCAGACGTAGAGACGGCCAGGGACAGCACAACTACCCGGTCACGAGGGCTTGCAGGCTGCACTGAGGGGGCTACAGCTGGGCAAAACGGAGGAGAGGTAGGGGGCGGCACAGATGATGCAGCGAGCGACGGACCAGCAGACACAACAGCCGGGTCAACAGACAACTCTGGTGGGACAGAGGTAGGAGAGGCAGAAGACGACAAGGAGGGAGACGTAGTAGACGATGGAGGAGAGCCATCATTGGGTAGCACAGGAGGAACAGAAGGAGGAGCCACTGTGGACGGAGACGGCACAGGAACCGAAACAACGAGAGGAGGCAAGATAGGTGCGGCGACAGGGGGTGCTCCTACCACAGGAGACGTAGAAAGTACAGGGGGTGCCACAGGGGCACGTGCCCCAGGGGCAGGTTGGACAGATGTGCCCGCCCCGACGGGATTACCCACATGGGAACCCTCCCCCACATGTCGAGCGCGAGGGCAAGAAGCCAAATGAGGGTGAAGGGACCGAGTCCGACGCAGATCATGCTGTGTGTAGGACTCAAGAAAGACGGCGTCACGAGACTCGACAATGTGGTGACAATCGGGGTCCCAAAAACGCCAAGCCTTTGACTGGGGGGCACCCCCAAAAACAAACACAAGCGACCGCGGGGAGAAATTTTGTTCTCCTGTTGGACGTCAGGGACCCAAACACAGGCGAGGCAACCCCAGACACGTGCCAACCGAAGGTCGGCACGACGGCCAAACCAACGCTCATACGGGGTCACATGATGGGGAATACGGGGTCACATGACGGGGAATACGGGATCACATGACGGGGAATACGGGGTCACATGACAGGGAATACGGGGTCACATGACGGGGAATAAGGGGTCACATGACGTGGAATATGGGATCACATGACAGGGTCTGGGATCGCGTGCCATGAGGCATGCGATTCCAGACCCACGTCATGTAGGCCATGGCCTCGAAGGCAAAGGCCTCTGACAGACCGGACTCAGTACGCATGGACCGCACAGCATCCAACATTGTGCGGTTCTAGCGGTCGGACACCCCATTCTGTTGTGGGGTGTAGGGAGCGGAGAGATCATGTGTCACTCCTTGCTCCTCAAGAAATTGAGCACGAGGACCCATGAATTCTTCCCCGCAATCCGATCGAAAACGATACAAGCGTTGATTGGTGTGGCGTTCAGCCTGAACCAACCAACAGTGGATGGCAAGCGTTGTATCGCACTTGCGACGCAAACAGAATACCCATCGATAATGAGAGAAATCATCAGTCAGAGTGAGGACATAAATTCCGCTCTCAGCCTGGGACTCAGTGGGCAAGGGCCCGATGAGGTCGGCATGCACAGTCTCCAGAGGTCTGGAGGTCGTGGTGGAGGAAGAGGGATACGTGACACGATGCGTTTTTCCTTGGAGGCAGGGGAGACAGTTAGTGGCAGCTGGCGGTGCGAAAGAGGCCGGGTCAAGGCCGAGAGCGGGCTTAACACGTACAAGCGATTCAACAGTGGCAGAGTGCACATGACAGAGACGACAGTGCAGCAGATGTTGATGTGCAGCAGACAAGGTGCCAGTCACATAGACACGAGCAAGCTGAGACGATGAAATAGCAACATGGCGCTGGTTGTGATAGAGAATTCCAACAGCAACTCCACGAAGCACAACACTACCGGTGGAGTGAACACTGACAGTGGCAATGCCAACAGCATGCATGACTGTGAGTCCACGGCGGTCGCATGTGGGGACACTGCAAACTGAGCTCAAGGTCAGGAACATAGAGCACGTCAGAGAAGTACACAGGGCCAGCAGGACCATCAAACCGAACAGTCCCAACACCATGCACACGCAACTGCTGACCTGACCCTGTACACACATGACGAACTGACTCGACTGGACCAAGGAGAACAAAATCACCACGGCGACAACACATGTGATGGGTGGCACCCGAATCAATGACCCAGGTGCCATCCGGAACCTGCTTCACTGGTGACACAAAACAGAACCCAAGGGAATCATGAGAAGAAAGTGGTGGCTCTGCTGGGTCAGGGCATGCACGATCAGCAACCGACTCAATCCACGACGGCAAATCACAGAGAACCCGGTCATCCACAGAGAGTGTCACACCACCGTCACCACACAACCTACACAAGGTGTCTGTAGTGCAAGCGGTGAGCCCCCCGGCACTGTGCATGCAACTCGCACCTCCCTGAGTGGTCGAGTCCAAGTCGCTGCGGAAGGAGGATGTGAGGGCCCGCTCCAGCTCTGCAATGCGGGCGTCGAGAAGCTCTCTCCCAGGTGTGGAAGCAACAGCCACATTCTTCCATCCGCCACCGCTTGTCGAAGCGCCAGGCGTGCCGCCAACACGACTGACACGGGCCCGCCAGGCGTCGTGTATCGCCCGCCCAATCTTGGCAAAGTCGTGCTCAAGAGGGCACGCCTACCACTTGTGGTCATCACCACAGTTGTAGCAGCGAAAAACTCCGCCGGTTGCTCCCGAGGACCCTTGGACCCCCTTTCCCCCTGTGTTCCTTTCCCCCCCTCTTTCCCTTACCCAAGACCACCACCGCGCTCGCACACGATGGAGGAGATGTGGAGGAGGTGACGAGTGGTGAGGGGGGGTGAATGGAGGAGATTGAGGACAACGAGGCCGATGGAGGGGCAGAATTTGCAGCTACTCGACCCATGGGTGGAAGATACCGCCCTGCCACCCGCACATGGTAGTCTCACGCCTAAGGAAGGAGGGTGCCATTTTCCCCCATCTGCATGAGCTCTGCAGGCTCAAAGTACTGGAAAACATCTGAGTACTTCTCGTCGGCTCCCAGCATGATCGTATCCAGAGCTGAATACTGAGGTGGCATCTGCGTTCCCAAGCGAGTGTAGGCGCGTAATGCACAACGCCAATATGCATCAGCAACCTCTGTATCCCCCTGGCGAAGGGAGGTAAACTTCTGGATGCGTTCATTAAGGTCAGCCTGATCAACACACTGATGGGTGGTCAAAACGAGCTGCCAAGCTCCAAGGGGGTCCGCACCCTGCCCGGTCAGGTCTGCCACATAGGGTTTGACATCCAGAATGGAGTCGTCTGGGATAGCAAGGACTAGGCCGCGAACTGCTCGAGCTGCAGCTGTAGACTGTGCTATGTCTGTGGCATCATAATCAGTCATGTAATAGGGGAGCAGTCCGTCACCGGTGGCCCAGGTGTGAAACTGGAACTCCCATACCTCAAATCCGAGGCTGCCCGAAGAACCGAGGAGGTGGAGACTCAAAGTCCTTAGCTGGACGTCCTGTCGGCATAATCAAGCCAGACAGGGGTGTGCCACCTGAGCCAGGCTGCTGACGCACAGGTGGTGCATAGCGCTACAGCAAGGACACTGGCGAGACAAAAGAGTGCGCTGGAACTGAATGCATCAGACTTTGAGCATACTGATGCTGCTGCTGCTGCTGCTGCAACAAGATGGCTGACACCTGTTGTGATTGTTGCTGCTGCTGTTGTTGCTGCTGCTGCTGCTGCTGCTGCTGCTGCTACTGCTGCTGCTGCTGTGTGCCACTGCCAGATGCAGATGTCGAGCTACCTCTGGTCTGCCCCGCTGGGGGCACCTGGGCAGGCGATTGCTGTGCAAGTAGTGCCTGCTAATTAGCCAAGATCGTGTTGAGCAATGCCTCCAAAGACTGCAGCTTCGCATCTTGCTTGTCTTACCGTTGAGCAGTTGGACTTGTGGGCGAATGTGATCTGTCAGTTGCGGGTGGAGGGTCACCCCTGCCCGCTAACTGTGTTCCTGACATTGTGGCTGCCCTAAGAACGAGAGAGGGGCGGAAACAGATAACAGGGTAGAAGTGCAGACGGTCAACGCTGCCGGGAAAAATCCGACAGCATTCAGCCTCCGGCTCAGCCGGATGGCTACGTGACGAGGCCCAATGCCTGGATGCTTCGGTTGTTTGGGCTGTGCTCCGCTGTAAGGAAATGAGGGAGGAAAGACCCCAGCCCAAGGTGCCCCAGAAGAGGGAGGGAAGGGGTAGGAGGTATCACACTGACCAGTCTCTAGTGGGTGAGGTGGTCGGTGCCGTGACGCCACTGCTACGGCTGAAGGTGTAACCCACCAACTGCAGCCTGTGTTGATGTTGCACTTTGGCGCTACAGCTCCTTCTCAGACTGCAGCCCAACAGCTGCGGCCTGTCCGTAGCAGCTCACCGGCTACTTTGGGTGCTGACGTTGCAGCCCAACGGCTGCACTGGTTGCTGAAGAGGCAGCCCAGCGGCTACGACTTCTCCTCAAGGCGCAGCTCAACTGCTGCGGCTGAGGTGGCAGCCAGGTGGCTGCGGTCTAGATGAGATCGCGGTAAAAGCTTCCGGAAGGGAGCCCGGTGGGAGGGATTTTCTGCCTGGACCATCTTAAAAACCAAAAAAAAAAATTGAGATCGCGCTGCAGCCGTGGGTCTTTACTCGGCGCACAGCTCAACTGCTGCGGCCCTAGCTGGGAGTGGCACGTGGCGGTACTGCTGCACCTGCTGCCGTGACAGGCGGCTCACTGCAGCTGGTCGTCTGCCTGCGATCTGCGCAGCCAGCTCGCTGCAGTCGTGGCTGGCCTCCGAGCTGCGCAGCCTGCTGCCGAAGCACCACCCGCAGCTGCAGCAGTGGCTGGCTGTGGGCTGCGCAACCTGCTGTGATAGCAACACCACCCGCTGCAGTGGTGGCCTGCGCTGCTTATGTGAGCAGGTCGCAACCAATGGCCGCCGCCGCCGCCCCACACGACCCTATCTTCCCTTCACACATGGGTGAGGGGATGTTTCCCTCAGCTCTGATACCAGTAGCTGTTCCCTTGTTATCCTCCACACATGCTCTACACACTAGTCTGTGGACGAGGGGGAGAACGGTAGGTGCTTTGGTCAAAAGTTCTGGAAGAACACCGTGGGAACAAGTGACTAGTCAAAAAGCCACACCGATGTTATTATTATTATTATCATTATTATTATTATTATTATTATTGTTATTATGGCTGAACTTCGCCTCGGTGGTGGTAACCCCTGCCAGTGACTTTCGACGGGTGCTTCAGCTAGGCTGTGCACCATACAATAATGTTGTCATACCCGGGTAGGTACCCAAGGGACAGTATCCCTAGGGTGATGTGGGACTCGGCTTACTGATGTTAGCAGCTGGAGCGAGGTAGCGAGCGAGCGAGCAGCGAGCTCGCTCTAACTTGCTACCATCGAGCATGGTGGATTCGCACCACTCATCCACTAAATTAGCAAAACCTGTCAAGTCTATCACCGACTACGCAACCGGTGCAAAACCGTGCTTGGGCAAGCACCCAGCTCAGTTTTGGCCAAACTGAGACAATCCTAACTTTAGCAACATTGAGTCATCCTGTTGATCTTAGAGAGCCTTGCTGCTTTTCTCATCTGCCCTCTTCTCTCCCCCGCAATGCCGCCAGCTTGGCACTTGCCAGCCTCCAGCCGTCGACGGGTCCTCGTACCCCTCAAGGATCTGCGTGTGCATGAACAGCAGCCGGGGGGTCACCATCGGTCACAGTATGTGCACATAGAACAACAGTATTCGCACCAGAGATGTGTGAAAATTCTGAAATTTTCTGTTATCCTCCCCACATGGTCATGTCACCAAACTATGAGGATAAACGGCCATGCATAATGTCCACATTGTGCTTCGATGAAAATGAAATGGATTCTTACTTAGTTCTTGCTCATTTTTGTTTGGCCCAGGTTGAAACATATGTCTACATGTGGTTCATGATGCATACTCAAGTTCTATTCACCTTTACTAGGTAATGTTTCAACCCTGATTCAACAAGATTTATTTCGGGGAAATACACATGATTTTAGTAACATGATTCATTACGAAAGTATATGCCTGAATCACACTTTGGCATGGGCCTCAGACTCTATATGAGAACAAATGTAAAAAAAAATGCTCACATTGAATTGGCCATGTATTACCAGTGAAAATACGTACAAGTGTTACATGATGGCCAATTCAATCATGATGACCACTTAGTTTTGTATGGCCAAGTATTTCATAACGCACTTATCCGTGATGCCCAAGTGTCACACCATGGGTTAATGTTTTACGATGGCTAGTTTTCCTTGTGGAACTTGAAGGGAGGTGCCATTACTTGCAAAAGTGACAACATCATCAAATAAACAAACAAATAAACAATTTGGTATTGGATTCTTTGCACCTTATGACAAGGCATGAAGAACACATAAATGGTTACGTGATACCTTGGCCAGAATTGGAAGAGCAATTAAACAACGAATAGATAACGGCAATTTTTTCCATGGTTTCATCCAAGAAAACATTGCTAGAACATTTCCTTCTCCACTAATGTTGATCAGATTGTAGTTGGCCTCCATCCTGTCTCCATGTAGCCCCTCTTCCCTCCCTCCCTCTCTCTCGCTCACTCTCTCCTTCTCTCTCCCTCCCTCCCTCTCTCTCCCTCCCTCCCCTCCCTCTCTCTCTCTCTCTCTCTCTCTCTCTCTCTT
>SZWC01012949.1:34769-50617 GCA_023375785.1 Penium margaritaceum
CTCCTCCTCCTCCTCCTCCTCCTCCTCCTCCTCCTCGTCCCCGCCCTCCTCCTCATCCTCGTCTTCGTCTTCCACTTCAGAGGAGTAATTAGAATCACTCTCATCGTCATCCTCAGACGCAACCTGACCACTAGCAGAAGCTCCACCCTTGTTCAATGTAGACGCGCATCGTGGGTGCCTGCTCATCGTCGTAGCATCGTTGGCAAGCAGCACCTCGGGACGGCCAAGGGCACCTTCAGAACCATGAACAACCGAGGTTGTACAAGGCGGCGTGGTGCGCTGACCTGCACGGAGAGGACCCGAGTATGTACCGTCGACGGGCTCCAGTTCAGCAGGGTCGGCACTTGTGAGCGCCTCGGTTTCCGGCGCACCGTAGACGTTCTTTGCGCTGGTTGCTTCATCGCATGCGCCGGACATGGCAGAGGTGCCATCGGCCGACAAACTGAGGAAAGGGAGTGCAGTTTGCTTGGCGGCCGCTATGCGTGTTTTCCGCATAGCTAATGTTTCACGTGCACTTCGAGCCGCGCCGCTTCGAGCCGCGCCGCTTCAAGCTGCGACGGTTGGAGCAGCAACACTAGGAGCCGCAGCGCTTGGAGCGATTGTAGTTAGAGCTGCTGCGCTTGGAGCTGCTACGCTTGGAGCTGCTGCGCTTGGAGCTACTGCGCTTGGAGCTGCTGCGCTTGGAGCTGCTGCGCTTGGAGCTGTTGCGCTTGGAGCTGCGCTTGCAGCAGCTGCGCATGTCGCATAGTGTCGCGTCAGAGACGGGGCTGCCACATGTTGCTCAGGACGTGCGACACCACACCACACCACCCATGCTCAGGAGGGCCAGACCACTGATGCTGTGGGGTGTGGACGAAGAGCCGTCAGCCATTGTAGTAGTGAGCGTGAAGAGAACTGCTGAGAAGACGGAGAGGTGCGTTACGCGATGGCGCTGCTCACGTTTCTACTCCTCCTCATATGGGTTGTGCGGCACTGAGACCCAACTTCAAACGGACACCCCAGTCGCGCGGCAGCGTGCCGCCGCCGCGCGACCGAGGCACAAAATTCAAGGCGCCATTGTACTCAGTTCTTTTTCTACCGTCGTTGTAGGGTCCCGTCTACCTGCTGCGTTTGAAATTGTGTGAAACGTTCTCATTACAACATCCAACGGAAAAGAAAACCTCCACTTTCCAGGTTCGCAGGTCCCAGTCCAGAAAACCCATGAATCATTGCAATGCTATTTTCAGTCCTGTGTAGCTTTTACTTCGAGGGCCAGGATCGTGTCAGACTCATGTGCGGGAAACGTGACAACACTTCATTACAAAATCATTAGATTGCTTGGAACTAGTTTGAACTCATTCTCACTGCAAGACTGTTTGTAACACAAACCATGGGGAGTCATACATGAAATCCATGCAGAATAGACAAACACATGCGATAGTGACATCCAGAACCTTCAGGAGTATAGGTAGCCTTGAATGCTAAGCTAGCAAGCAAGCAAGTAAGCAGCAAGCAAGTAGCTGGAGACAGGAGGAACCATGGATCGGGGGAGGCAAGCTCAAAAAACTAGAGAGCGAGAGTGAATCAGTAACAAGTGAGCGAAGTGATGATAGCCGGTTGACCGGGCCACCCACGCAAATCACTCGACGTGGGGCCCGGACGCCACCCAGGGATCGAACCTGGCCCTGGAGCGAGCGAGCTCCAGGCGGTTTCTCACACGCCGGTACAAACCGAACGTGTGGTCCCGAGGGATCAGCAACCCGGTACACTACGCTAAAAGCATGCAAGAGTGTAGGAAATCAGTCACACCACAACCATGCATGTCAACAAATGTATCCCCCATTGTGGCATGTGCCATTATCACTAAACTAAGGCTCCTCATGAGGACAATGTTGGTGCTGTGGCCATCACTCTGCAACTTGATGGTGCCACTATCACTGTGCGCCCCATGCTGCGTCACAGTCTTGCACTGAAGAGCCTTAGTCAAGATTAATCACCTGCAATGATGAGGTGTGTGTGTGTGCAAGGAGACAAGAGGGCACTTGCGTGTGTCATGACCATAACCAACACTCCCCCATGACCCACAGACGAACAGGCAACACACACATAGAACACAGAACGAAGAAAACATCACAGGACTCACGTCAACCTGGGGCATCACGAAAACATAGCAAGCCAACAGCATGCACGGCCGCTTTGAACATTCCACTGCTGAGCGCTTTAGTGAGAAAGTCTGCACGCTGCTGACGAGTGTCGACCCATACAACCTGAACTTCTCCAGCAGCAATGCGCTCGCGTACAAAGTGATGTTCAATGTTGATGTGCTTAGTGCGAGAGTGATGCATGCCATCGTGCTCAGCAATTGCCTTTGCACTCTGGTTGTCACAGCACAGGGTGATGCAACGAATGGGAACACGCAACTGCTGCAACAGGCGGGACACGCCACACACTCTCACATGTACCTGCGCCCAGAGCCACGTACTCGGCCTCAGTGGAGCTTCGAGCGACACAGCCCTGTTTTCCACTCTTCCAAGAGACAGCAGTCCCACCGACGAGAAAGATGTAACCAGTGCGGCTACGAGCATCCGTGTCATGTGCCCAGTCACTGTCAGTGTAGCCGTCAACGACCACTGAGGGCTGGGCATGGTAGCAGAGTCCCACGCATGCAGTGGACAATGCGTAGCGGATCACACGCAGTGCAGCCTCGAGGTGTTTCTGTCGAGGCTGCTGGGAGAACGGGGCAAGGAAGTTGACCGCGAAGGCCACGTCCGCCCGAGTGGTGGTGGCGAGGTACATGAGGGAGCCGACCACACTGAGGTAGTCGGTAATGTCAACAGGCTCCCCCAGCTGCGCTGAGTCCAGCGACTTCAGCAGGCGCTGACCTGTTGGAGTCATCGGTGTGGATGCGGTGGGGATGTCTGCAAGCAGGGAGGCAAAGCGCTCCTCCAGTGTCCGAATGTATGCAGCCTGGTGTACGTGCAGGGTGCGACGCTGACGATCACGCTCAAGCTCCATCCCCAGAAACACTCGTGCAGGACCTAGATCCTTCATCTTGTACACAGATTGCAGCAGATTCTTCACTGACTGGACAGCTGCGGGGCTGGGTGGGGCAATGAGCAGGTCATCAACGTAGACCAGTATGGCCACGAACGGCTCTGAGGGGGCGCTCAAGAAGAGCGATGGATCAACCGTACTACGATGATAACCTCCTCGCTCAAGAGTCAAGGAGATCTCCATGTTCCAATAACGCGAAGACTGCTTGAGCCCAGAGAGGGCTTTGCGCAGTCGCCAGACCTTGTTCGTGCCGTCGGTGAAGCCCGGGGGCTGTATCATGTAGATTTCTTCATCGAGTTTCCCATGCAGGAAGGCGTTGTTGACATCCATCTGCTCCAGTTCCCAGTCGTGCTGGGCGACAAGACTCAACAGTGCTCGAGCACTGGTGTACCTCCCGACTGGTGCGAAGGTCTCATCAAAGTCGACTCGGGGAGAACCCCTTTGCCGTGAGGCGAGCCTTGTACCGGTCGACGGTTCCATCGGGCTTCAGCTTACGCCGAAGGACCCATCGGGCAGAGACTGCCTTGCAGCCTGCAGGTAGATCCACAAGCTCAGAGACTCCATGTTCTTGGAGGGTTGTGAGCTCCTCCTGCATGGCCTTCTCCGAGAGGTCAGCGTCCGCTGCCTCACAAGCCTACCGGACAGTGGTGGGCTCAGGGAGAAGAGTGGGTAGGCCAGCGGCTGCGAAGCATGCGGCGACATAACCGGCGACAGAGGACTCAAGAGCACTGTGGAACTCATGGGCTACAAGATCGTAGCCAACACGGTTCCACACCCAGTTCATGTAGCACATGGCCTCGAAGGAGAAGACAGGGGAGAGGGATGACTGACTGAGGAGAGTACGAACACCGTCAGCAAGGGTGCGGTTCCAGCGTTCAGAGACACCATTTTGTTGGGGTGTGTAGGGAGCCAAAGGTTCCATACACACCCCACGAGATGTCAGGAACTGGGCAGTGGGAACCATGAATTCGCCGCCGCAATCACAGCGAAAGACTTTGAGCCTGCGACCACAGGCCAGTTCAGCCTGCGGCAGCCAGGGCTTCAGAGTGGGACAAACGTCACTCTTTTGTCGAAGTGCAAAGACCCAGCGCATGCGAGAAAAGTCATATGTGAGACAGAGGACATAACGACCGACACCGCCAAGGGCGTCATGGGCAAGGGGTCCCATGACGTCGGCATGCAGGAGGTCAAGTGGGTGAGAAGTGCGGGACTCAGACGTGGAAAAAGGGGAGCGATGCATCTTGCCTTGCACACAGTCAAGGCAGTCAGTAGGGCTAGGGGCGGAGAACGTGTCTGCATCAAGACCATGAGCGGGCGTGTCCCGGAGCAGATTGTCAATCACAGGAGTGTGAATGTGACAGAGGCGGCGATGGAGCAACTGTGCATGGGCATGAGTGAGAGAGGGGGCTACATGAACAAGGGCGGTCGAGGAAGGATGGGGTGCAAATGAGGGCACACAAAACAGGCGGTCACAGCGAGTGCCACGCAGCAAAACACGACAAGTGGTGTGATGCAACACAGAGGCAATGCCACGGCTAGAGGAGAAGTCCATGCCCTGGTCGTCAAGAGTCGTAACAGACAGCAGACTCAGTTCAAGAGCGGGCACGTAAAGAACGTCAAGGAGGAAGAGTTCCCCCCCAGGGCCAACAAAGCGGACAACCCCAACCCCCTAGACAAGGAGAAGCTGGCCAGAGCCAGTGCGAACAAAGCGAACAGAGCCAACGGGACCCAAACACACGAACGAGGAGCGACAAGAGGTCATGTGGTGGGTGGCCCCAAAATCAAGGATCCAGAAGCCACCCGTCACGCAGACAGATGCAGGGTCACGACTCATGGCGGCAATAGCAGAGCGAGGAGCGAGGCGCTGACCACAGGCGGCAAGACAACGAGGATGACTGTACGACTGCCACTGTTCAATCCACGGGACGTCAGATGGGGACAACTCTGAACATGACCGGGGGGAGGCCCACGAAGAGACGAATCAACGGCGCACGCACGCCCTCCCTCAACCGAACACACACTCTCACCTCCCTGATCACGGAGGTGTCGTTGGTGAACTACGTGAAAGAGTGCAGAGTCCAGCTGGCGGTCGTCGTCAGATGGCCCGGTGATGAGTGCGCCAGGTGAGAGACGCTAGGGACTGGGAGCAAAGGAAGCCCACGGTGGAGGTGAGTAGAAGCCAGAGGGGGGCCCGAAGTAGACAGGGCCACCAAGCACTGGGGGCCAATCCCAGGGTGTGGGCGGAGGTGGTGAGGAGAGAACAACTTTGTAGGCAGCAGCCGTAGGTGAGGAGGAGGAGGAGCGTGCAGGGCCAACACCTGACCCTGTGGAGGTGGAGGAGCGTGCAGATCCACTTCCCGACCCCGAGGAGCGTGCCCAGTGAGCACGCATAGCTGAGGCAAGGCGTGCATCGTCAGGTGGGGCAGGGCACTTCGGCGCCGCATGACCAGTGGCACTGCAGTTCCAGCACGTGACAGTGTTGGTAGAGGGAGCGGGGGATGCAGCGCCATCAGAACTGCGACCTTTGCCACCCCTGCCCTGCCCCCCACCGCCAGAGCCACCCCCGCGGCCTTTACCTTTACCACCCCCCTCCCCCACCTCGACCACCCCCTTGTGCAGCAAGAGAAGTGGTAGTAGTGGTGGAGGTGGTGGTGGAGGATGAGTTCGAGGTAGGGGAGGTGGAGGAAGAAGGGAGTGCGGTGGCTGCTGCTGCAACAGCGGCGCGATGAATGTGTTTGTTCTGCAGTGAGCTCCACCAGTCGGTGAGGCGTTGGGAGGTAAACTCCCACAAGGCCCCAATGCCAGGGGGTGCATCAGCAGGGACAGGGATGGCAGCCAAACGCTCAAGCTCTGTGGCCTTCACCTCGCGGAAGATATCGCTGAGCTCAGGGATGAGGCCGTTGACGATGGAAAGAACAGCAGGGAGCTGACCAGGGGCGGCCTTGTCGAGGTCGCGCAACGGTCGCAGACTGCG
This sequence comes from Penium margaritaceum, assembly GCA_023375785.1. Lineage (NCBI taxonomy): Eukaryota > Viridiplantae > Streptophyta > Zygnematophyceae > Desmidiales > Peniaceae > Penium > Penium margaritaceum. The sequence goes on from SZWC01012949.1 coordinate 40,777, forward strand.
AGCCCAATAGGCGTCAGCAGTCTCATCAGCACGCATGGAGAGCGTGTTGAACTGGACGGTGAGGACGCTCTGTGCTGCATGCCCAGTGACTGTCGTGCGCCGTTTGATCAGGGCATAAGCCCCAACTGGGTCGGCGGGGGTGCGGCGCACAGTGTCTGCATTGTAAGACCCGATCTCATCAGTGAGATCGTCAGGTACAGCTCGAATGAGGGCAAGGACTGCACGTGCCGACTCAGAATCGGTTGGTATGAAAGGTGGAACAGCTAAGGGGTTGGGTCCATGGTAGTATTCCCAGAGTTGTTCCTCCTGTGTCCAGGCACTGAAACGAACCTCCCAAGAGTGGAATGTGAGATTGGAGATGAAGTGGGGTGGAGTAGAATCAAAGTTGGGCTTTCGCTGTACTGATGGGGCAAGTGCTTTGGCTGCGGTTGTGCCGGCGGCTGCGGCAACTGCAAGCGGATCAGAGGAGGAAGAGCTAGTGGCGGCGGATGCGGAAGCGGGGGATGTGGAGAATGCTGCAGTAATGCTGGCAGACTGAGTGCCGCGCAGTGTGGGTTGGAGACGATTAAGAACCAGGTCAGCAATGTGATCGGCGAAGGTCTCTTGGTCCGCCTGCTCAGCCCGCACCTTCTCCTCAGCAACGCGCTGAGCAGTGAGAGTTGCATGCAGCGCATTGCGCTCATGCTGAAGCTCAGCCTGCAGGGCCGTGTATTGGTCATCGTCAACAGGCATGTTGCGAGTGACGTGACTCTGCCGAGAAAATTTCGGCAGAGTTTCCTTTGCCCCAGTGGGCGTGGAAAGTGTGTGATAGGGGCATTGGAAGTTTGCTGCAAGGCAACAACCTGGACGCACGAACAAGCCAATACAAGACAGGCAGAGCGAGAGAGAGAGACCAAGAGAACCCGAGCTCACCAGGAACGACGGCGCAGTGAGAACAGAGGTGGTAGAGCCGCAGCAGCTGAGGAGGTGACGACTGCAACAGTGGCTGATGCGGAGACAATGAGGCAGGCTACACCTGTCAGTGCTGCAGCGGACAGGGTGGAGATGGCTGCAGCGGTCGAGATCATCAACTGTTTGTGACGAGTCACTGAATATGAAGAGGAGGACAGAGACGAAGCCTGTGCTGTGGAGGTATGGATAGAGTCGATTGCACTGGAGAGCGCTGTGGCTGCTGCAGCTGCTGCTGATGCTACTGTGTCTACTGCTGCGGCAATCTGAGTAACTATGTTGACAGCAGCAGGTGCCAAGGGTCCCTGATCAACGACAGGCACGGTGTAAGTGTCAATGTCTCTCCCTGTGGCAGTAGTGGCTGGTGCACGTGCGGCACGTGCAGTGGCTACAAAAGTGGATGCCACAGCAACACTGGAAACAAGTGTAGTCCGCAGAGCTGCAAGAATATCAGGAGGCAAAGAGGAGGAGGACTCTGCTACTGACAAGGCCGGAGATGCGGCACGACACGAAGCAGGGGCTCCTGACGCTACTGCCGCACAGGGTGAGGCCGTGCCACGGGGAGCAGCACGGCGGCATTGCTGGCGCGTCCTATGGGCAATGGGCGAGCTTACCGAAGAGTGGCGAGGTCGGTGGTCACGCTGTGGTGCCGTAGCTGGTTCATTCTGCGCCGTCGAAGAATCGTCGGCAGCTGACTGGCAACGGGCTGCGTAGTTCTTTGCGTCTGCCCACTCGTAGTAGTCAGCAGGGTAATAGTCTTCACCGGGGTGGTACCCCGGACTGCTGCGTCGGACCCGCGATTACACCTCCCTCTCCGCACGCTCCTCGTAGTACGCGAGCTCCTCGTCAATGCGGGCATGGTCCTGCGCTGCTGTGGGAGATGTAGGGATAGGCTCGGTCACGGGTGGAGACGCCAGCGCACCGAGTGTAGGGCTGCCAGGGGGCAGCCTGAGTCGCTTGTGAGTGTGCAAGGGCAGGCCTCAGTTGCTAGGGTTGGCACTGTTGCTGCAAGAACTGTGAGCAGGGTCACTGCTGCACATGCGGTGCTCCATGTGGCACAGGGCAGCTGCTTGCACTAAGCAGAGGCACCACACAGAGTGTGGGTGCGACAGGTGGTGCCCAAGCATCCGTCGTGTGTGCGGAGAGCAGAAGCACAGCAAAGGAGGGACGAACGATGGTTGAGGAGTGATGGTGCCGTAGAGATAGTGGTACGAGGGCAGACCGAACCTCAGAGAGTGAGGAAGCGGCGGCGTGTGCCACTGTGAGGGTGTGGCATGCACGTGTTGTGCTGTGAGTTGTTTCCGTCCATTTGTACAGCTTATTGTGACCACTCGGCCGTGTCCATACTCGTGCAGATCCCTGATGCGGGCCCAGCTGTCGCCGGAGCACTGACGGTTGGTGGATCCAGCCACCAGCAGCTGCCAGACGGTTGCCACGACGTCCCGGGTGCTTGCTGGGGTACTCTGCAATTTTTCTGCAGGTGCTAGAGTTTTCTCGGTGGACTGGCTCTCGAGCCCGATTTGCATGTTTTGCATTGTCCGTCCACCGATCGATGCCCGACTTGTGCGTAAGACCAGTCGTAGCGTCCGGCTCTAGATTCTGCATCTCTAGGTTCAGACGGTGTTGCGTTCGGATGCCTGTACGCAGAGTTGCGACCAAAACAATGGTTTTGAGCCGGTTTTAGGACAAACTGACACTGCCGCGTGCGTCACCCGCCGTGTGCCGCGGCAGGTATTTATGCTGTGTGCTTGTCAGTTGTCATTTCTCTCTGCATTACTAAGCTCTTATACCATGAGAAATTGCTAGGAAGCTTCCTAACCTTGCTCCTGCTGAGAGTGGGGTGTGTGAGCATGGACTGTTGAGCATCTTGATGTGCACCTGTGTTAGTTATGCACATGTATGGACATGCGTACCATCGGGTCATGGGGGAGTGAAGTGCTGTGAGTTGTTTCCGTCCATTTGGTGCAACTCCCAGTCGTGGTGAGCAACAACCCCGAACAGAGCGCGAGCGGTGGTCATGCGGCCAACGGGTGCAAAGGTGTCAGTGAAATCTACTCCCTCAACCTGCGAGAACCCCTTGGTCGTCAAGCGAGCCTTGTAGCGATCCAGTGTGCCATCAGGCTTCACCTTCTTGCGAAAGACCCACTTGGCCTGTACAGCCTTCCGCCCAGGCGGGAGGTCGACAAGCTCATAGACACCGTGCTCACGGATAGCTCTCNTGTGTTAGTTATGCACATGTATGGACATGCGTACCATCGGGTCATGGGGGAGTGAAGTGCTGTGAGTTGTTTCCGTCCATTTGGTGCAACTCCCAGTCGTGGTGAGCAACAACCCCGAACAGAGCGCGAGCGGTGGTCATGCGGCCAACGGGTGCAAAGGTGTCAGTGAAATCTACTCCCTCAACCTGCGAGAACCCCTTGGTCGTCAAGCGAGCCTTGTAGCGATCCAGTGTGCCATCAGGCTTCACCTTCTTGCGAAAGACCGACTTGGCCTGTACAGCCTTCCGCCCAAGCGGGAGGTCGACAAGCTCATAGACACCATGCTCACTGATAGCTCTCAGCTCATCCTCACAAGCAGCACGCCACAGGTCTGCATCGTGAGCTGAGAGTGCCTCCTTCAACGTGCCTGGATAAGGCATCGTCGAGGGAGTACTCCGGGTGGCTAAGACACACGCCTCCGGACTCGGTCTGACCACGACAAGGTCGGCTGCGACATCGCAAGCGACCAAGAACTCTCGAGAGACCAACTCGTGGCCGACAGGACATGCTGGGTGCACCTCAGTGTAGTCTGCCTGGACACTCAGGCCAAGGGCCTTCGTGCCAGGCTCGCCACTCTGAACACTTCGAGTCGGGCGTCTGGGCGCAGAGTCAGCAGTCCGCTGAGCCCTAGAGGCCAATGGTCGAAGGCGACCACCGGGCTCGCGGGAGTAGCCCGATGCAACGCTCACCTCAGGATGTGGGGTAGGCTGCTAAGCCAGAGCCGTAGGGGATATGGGTGCATGCACGGGAGTGGGTGTGACAGAGGGGACTGACACTAGTACGGGATCAGGTGTGCCAGAGGGGATCGACACTGGTACGAGATCGGGTGTGCCAGAGGGGACCGACACTGGTACGAGATCGGGTGTGCCAGAGGGGTCTGATACCGCCACAGGATCAGGTGTGCCAGAGGGGACTGACGCTCGTACGGGATCAGGTGTGGCACAGGGGACCGGCACAGGCGCGAGATTGGGTGCACCAGAGGGGTCTGACACCGGCACGGGATCAGGTGTGCCAGAGGGTACTGATGAGGCGACTGGACCCACAGCCACGATGGCCGGATCGTCAGCAGCCGGAGACCGGACCACAGGTGAGGAGGCCCGGNGCAGAGTCAGCAGTCCGCTGAGCCCTAGAGGCCAATGGTCGAAGGCGACCACCGGGCTCGCGGGAGTAGCCCGATGCAACGCTCACCTCAGGCTGTGGGGAAGGCTGCTGAGCCAGAGCCGTAGGGGATATGGGTGCATGCACGGGAGTGGGTGTGATGGAGGGGACTGACACTGGTACGGGATCAGGTGTGCCAGAGGGGACCGACACTGGTACGAGATCGGGTGTGCCAGAGGGGACCGACGCTCGTACAGGATCAGGTGTGGCACAGCGGACCGGCACAGGCGCGAGATCGGGTGCACCAGAGGGGTCTGACACCGGCACGGGATCAGGTGTGCCAGTGGGTACTGATGAGGCGACTGGACCCACAGCCACGATGGCCGGATCGTCAGCAGCCGGAGACTGGACCACAGGTGAGGAGGCCCGGTCGGATCCATCCGCAGGACTAGAAGGTATGTCCGGGTCGATATGTTCTCACCCTGACTGATGACTTCACCCGGATGCGGTGGGTCTACAGCCTCTGCCACAAGAGCGATGCCGCATTGGCTGTCCGCCTGTGGCTTGTGATGGCTGAGCGTCAGTCTCGTCACACCCTACACACATTCCGCTCAGATCGTGGTGGCGAGTTCTTGGGCGAGATGGATGCCTACTTTGCCGAGCACGGTATCTTTCACCAGCTTTCCGCACCTGCTACACCACAGCAAAACGGTGTGTCTAAGCGTTGGAACCGCACCATGGAGGATGCGGTTCGCGGTATGCGGTCTGAGTGCGGTCTACCGGAGTCCTTTGCCTTTGAGGACTTCTCCTACATGACGTGGGTCTGGAACCGCTTGCCGCATGGTCCACTCCCAGACCATGTCACACCGTACGAGTTGTGGTTCGGCCATCGTGCTGATCTCCGTCTCGCTCGCGTTTGGGGGTCACTCGCCTGTGTCTGGTACACTGAGGATCAGTAGGGGTCTAAGGTCTCACCTCGGGGACTCATGTGTACCTTCCTCGGCATCTCCCCACGGTCGAAGGCCTGGCGTTTTTGGGACCCTGCTCGCCATCGCATTGTCGAGTCTCGAGATGCTCTCTTCTTTGAGGCTCTCACCTACCGCGACTTGCCCAGCATTCTGTCGCTGGCCGCCGACCACGTTCCTACTTGTGTGGCCTCCCGGCGGATGGGGGAGTCTAGTCCTGCGGATGGATCCGGCCGGGCCTCCTCACCTGTGGTCCGGTCTCCGGCTGTTGACGATCCGGCCATCGTGGCTGTGGGTCTAGTCGCCTCATCAGTACCCACTGGCACACCTGATCCCGTGCCGGTGTCAGACCCCTCTGGTGCACCCGATCTCGCGCCTGTGCCGGTTCCCTGTGCCACACCTGATCCCGTACGAGCGTCAGTCCCCTTTGGCACACCTGATCCCGTGCCGGTATCAGACCCCTCTGGCACACCCGATCTCGTACCAGTGTCGGTCCCCTCTGGCACACCCAATCTCATACCAGTGTCGGTCCCCTCTGGCACACCTGATCCCGTACCAGTGTCAGTCCCCTCCGTCACACCCACTCCCGTGCATGCACCCATATCCCCTATGGCTCTGGCTCAGCAGCATTCCCCACAGCCTGAGGTGAGCGTTGCATCGGGCTACTCCCGCGAGCCCGGTGGTCGCCTTCAACCATTGGCCTCTAGGGCTCAGCGGACTGCTGACTCTGCGCCCAGACGCCCGACTCGTAGTGTTCAGAGTGGCGAGCATGGCACGAAGGCCCTTGGCCTGAGTGTCCAGGCAGACTACACTGAGGTGCACCCAGCATGTCCTGTCGGCCACGAGTTGGTCTCTCGAGAGTTCTTGGTCGCTTGCGATGCCGCAGCCGACCTTGTCATGGTCAGACTGAGTCCGGAGGCGTGTGTCTTAGCCACCCGGAGCACTCCCTCGACGATGCCTGATCCAGGCACGTTGAAGGAGGCACTCTCAGCTCACGATGCAGACCTGTGGCGTGCTGCTTGTGAGGATGAGCTGAGAGCTATCCGTGAGCACGGTGTCTATGAGCTTGTCGACCTCCCGCTTGGGCGGAAGGCTGTACATGCCAAGTGGGTCTTTCGCAAGAAGGTGAAGCCTGATGGCACACTGGATCGCTACAACGCTCGCTTGAAGGCCAAGGGGTTCTCGCAGGTTGAGGGAGTAGATTTCATTGACACCTTTGCACCCGTTGGCCGCATGACCACCGCTCGCGCTCTGTTCGGGGTTGTTGCTCACCACGATTGGGAGCTGCACCAGGTGGACGTGAAAAACGCGTTCCTCCATGGCACCTTAGAGGAGGAGATCTACATGGTCCAACCACCTGGATTCGAGGTCGGTGACAAGGTCTGGCGCTTGCGCAAGGCCTTGTACGGCCTAAAACAGTCACCGAGGTGCTGGAACTTGGAGATCACTGGTACACTGACACGTGCCGGTTACGTACAGAGTGACACTGACCCGTCCCTCTTTCTCGGACGGACAGCTGAGAGCTTCACCGCCATCCTGGTCTACGTGGACGACCTCCTGATTGCGTCTCCTACTATGTAGGCCGTGAAAGAGGCCAAGGCAGTTCTCCAGGCTGCCTACAGGATGAAGGACCTTGGTCGTGCAGCTGTGTTTCTCGGGATGGAGATCGTGCATGATCGTCAGCGACGGACACTCTTGTTGCATCAGGCACGTTATGCCCACGTTGTGGGGGAGCGGTTTGCTGACCTCCTGGGTGCAGTTCCTACAGCCTCCACCCCCATCACACCTGACGGGCAGGATGCTCTGAAGGTGAATGACCCCGCAGACCTGGGGGAGACAATGGACATGACCCTGTACTTGCTCCTGATTGGCTCCTTGATGTACTTGGCCACTACCACACGACCCGACATTGCCTTTGCCGTCAACCTCCTTGCACAGTTTCACGGTGTCCTCGGGCGAGAGCCCTTCATGCGGCTGTGCGAGTGGTGCGGTACGTGGTGTCCACACCGTACCTCGGACTCTGCTTTCGACGGCAGTGTTCAGTGGTAGTCGACGGCTACACAGACAGTGATTGGGCGTGGAGTCCTGATGGGCGCAGTCGGACAGGCTACGTGTTCCTACTTGGTGGCACCGCTGTGTCATGGCGTAGTGGCAAGCAGGGTTGTATCGCACGTAGCTCATCAGAGGCTGAGTATGGTGCTCTGGGGGCTGGGGCTACTGAGGCGGTGTGGCTGCAGCGTCTATTTCGTGAGTTGCGTCAGTCTGTGCCTTGCATCGTTCTACACTGTGACAACCAGAGTGCTCTTGCCATTGCAGAGAACTCTGGTGTGTTTCATGCACGCACAAAGCACATTGCTGTTGAGCATCACTTTGTGCGTGCTCTTGTGGAGCGACAGGTGATCTCCATCATCTGGGTCGGCACGGACATGCAGCTGGCTGACTTCTTGACCAAGGCACTTGCGCGTTGAAAGTTCATGGTGGCAATTCGTGGTGTCGGGCTAAGCCCCTTGCCTGAGAGTGGCTGAGAGTGGCTGAGAGTGGGGTGTGTGAGCATGGACTGTTGAGCATCTTGTTGTGCACCTGTGTCAGTTATGCACGTGTATGGACATGCGTACCATCAGTTCATGGGGGAGTGTTGTGTTGTGAGTTGTTTCCGTCCATTTGTACAGCTTATTGTGACCACTCGGCCATGTCCATGCTCGTGCAGATCCCTGATGCGGGCCCAGCTGGCGCCGGAGCACTGACGGTTGGTGGATCCAGCCACCAGCAGCTGCCAGACGGTTGCCACGACGTCCCGGGTGCTTGCTGGGGTGCTCTGCAGTTTTTCTGCAGGTGCTAAAGTTTTCTCGGTGGACTGGCTCTCGAGCCCGATTTGCATGTTTTGCATTGTCCGTCCACCGATCGATGCCGGACTTGTGCGTGTGACCAGTTGTAGCGTCCGGCTCAAGATTCTGCATCTCTAGGTTTAGACGGTGTTGCGTTTGGATGCCTGTGCGCAGAGTTGCGGCCAAAACAGTGGTTTTGAGCCGGTTTTAGGACAAACTGACACTGCCGCGTGCGTCACCCGCCATGTGCCACGGCAGGTATTTATGTTGTGTGCTTTTCAGTTGTCATTTCTCTCTGCATTACTAAGCTATTGGAGCTTATGAGACTTTGCGCGTCTCCCTAGCCTGATCCTTGCTGTTTCTTGCTAGTGCGCTAGCTGACTGGACAGTGTCGCCACATCAGCAGCAGCAAGGTTAGGAAGCTTCCGAGCAATTTCTCAGCACGGCTCCCGGGAGAGTGGGGCAAGCTTGGCACCACCTCGTGGCGGTGCCGTCGTACATGCGTCGGTCGAAGCCGGGAGTGGGCACGCCGTGAGTCACGGATGCAGTGTGAGCGGCTGCGCAGAACGGCTGCTGCTGCTGCGGCCTCAAGTTGACGCAGTGAGGTTTGTTGCTTGCGCGGGATCACCCGCCACTTAGATGTGGCCCGAAGAGTTTTCACGAGGTCTCAGGACTGTCGCGGCGGGGAGGGGTAGCCCTCTTGCTCTGATACCAAGTAGGTAGCCTTGAATGCTAAGCTAGCAAGCAAGCAAGTAAGCAGCAAGCAAGTAGCTGGCGACAGGAGGAACCATGGATCGGGGGAGGCTGAGAAGATTCCAGGAAGCTTCCTAGCCTTTCTGCTTGCTAGCCTGACAGCACGGGTCTGGCTGGTTGACACACAGGTCATGCAAGGGACAGCAAGGGTAGGGAGAGACACGTGCACTTGTATCTCAAGCTTCAACTGAAGTAAATGCAGAGAGAAATAACAAATGACAGGTCCACAACATAAATAGCCGCCGTGGCTCACGGCGGGTGGCGCACACGGCGGTGCCTGTCAAACCTGAACCGGCCCAAAACCACTGTTTTGGCCATAATTCTGCGCACAAGCGTCCAAACGGAGCGACGTCTGATCCTACGGATGCACAACGAAAAGACAGACACAACGACTGGTCACACGCCTACGTCCGGGAACAGCCGGAGAGTGTAAGAAAACAAACATGTAAATCAGCCTGGCAGGGCTGTCCACCGAGAAAATCCTGAAGACCTCCAAACGTAGTCCGTGGGCTGTGGGAGCCCTCTGGTACACTGGGTAGGCTGCCAGGCTGCCTCCAGCGGGTGGAGCATCACCTCAGGGAACTCTGTCTCCAGCTGGGTCCGCCTCAAGGATCTGCACGAGCATGGACACGGCCGAGTGGTCACAACCAACTGTACAACTGTGTATGACTGACAACATCACAACACTCCCCCATGACCCGATGGTACGCATGTCCATACACGTGCAGAACGCGTGCCGGTGCAACACAGAGTGCTCAACAGGGACCCGGACAATCACCCACTCTCGGACAGGGGTCGCAATCCGACGGAACGAACAGCCCCGAGGAACTTCCCACGTGCCAGTGCCTTGGTCAGGAAGTCAGCGCGCTGCAAGTCTGTGCCCACCCAGACGATGGAGATCAACTGCCGCTCCACCAGATCGCGCACGAAATGATACTCGACAGCGATGTGCTTCGTGCGTGCGTGGAACACACCAGAGTTCTCAGCGATCGCG
>SZWC01012951.1:4811-20046 GCA_023375785.1 Penium margaritaceum
ATGATGATGATGATGATGATGATGATGATGATGATGATGATGATGATGATGATGATGATGATGATGATGTTAATGGTGAAAGCACGAACACGATCAGCGACAGCAATGGTCACAGCATGCGCTACAAAATTGCCATGCAATGACGACACTTGCCACATCAGCATGTTGTAGGTGCAGGCTCCTGCTTTGACATGACACCAAATGAACAGCTGGCCTGCAGCTGCCCAACACAGAACAGGTGTAGCTACTTCTAACGTATCCCACATCTACATCATCTCCACATTGCTTCCAATGTATCTCACATGTGCATCATCTCCACATTGCTTCCAACTTATCTCACATCTACATCATCTCCACATTGCTTCCCCGCCATGCATGTCACAGCTTCATGCATGGTGAGATAGTCAATAGTTTGCGCCTGTCCTTCTGTGGGTTCCAGAGCCAGGCTGAAGGACACGGGTTCGAGTCTCACAGATTCGGAGGTCATGCGCCTCACCATGGAGCTAATCATGGCAGGGTATGAGACGACAGCCACCACACTTACCTTCACAGTCATGCTCCTTGCCTCTCATCCTGAAGTGGAGGCGAAGATGGTGGCGGAGATTCGGAGCAAGTTCACTGGAAAAACGCTCACTGTAGATGACATGAAGGACTACCCCTATGTGGAGATGGTGAGCCATCACTCCCTAGGGACAGGGAGACCGCACCCCTATTGTGACAATACCGCAGCCTTTACTCAAAACGTTGATGGGGGAGGATCCCAAGTCCAGGTCTGGGTGGATAAGGCTTGATCATTTTGAAAGGGTGGAAGAGGGGGGGGTGGGGGACGAGGAAGACTCTGAACCAGATCCGCTATGCCTCTCCAAATGTTCTTCTGTCACAACACTGTCAAACAGGAAAACAATATCACGCAATATCACAGTGCATAAATAAGGTTAAACACCGGGCAACCGGGTGTAAAGAAGGGAAGAGCTTACTGGCCAGGCAGAGAATGGAGGAGGTGCTCCGCACCGAGGTTAAGTTCGACAACTGTGGGTAATTGGGGTATGTGGGTATTTCTTGGGCGACAGTAGCTACAGTCACGCCAGATGCGATCGTCACTCCCATCAGACTTTGTTGTCAGGCGGAAGCGTTTCCTCTGCTGTGAAGTGCTCAGAACATCTAGCCTTTGGTCTCATGCAAGTAGGCGTCGTACAAGCATGCGTTGTACAAGCATGCATCGTACAAGCATGCGTCGTACAAGCATGCATTGTGTAAGCATGCATTGTGTAAGCATGCATTGTGCAAGCATGCGTTGTGCAAGCATGTGTTGTGCAAGCATGCGTCGTACAAGCATGCATTGTGCAAGCATGCGTTGTGCAAGCATGTGTTGTACAAGCATGCGTCGTACAAGCATGCATTGTGAAAGCATGCATTGTGCAAGCATGCGTTGTGCAAGCATGCGTTGTGCAAGCATGCATTGTGTAAGCATGCATTGTGCAAGCATGCATTTGCAAGCGTGCATTGTGCAAGCATTCGTCACGCAAGCATGCATCGTGTAAGCATGCATCGGGCAAGCAGGCCTCGTTCAAGCAGGCTGTCGTATAAGCAGGCACAGAAGAATTTTGACTGCCATGGAGCCCTCAAGACATGGCGTTTTTGGCTTTTGATGAGCGGGCTGATTGCAGAGGTGCACGGCAGGACGGCGATGAGAATGTTTGATTGACATTTCACAAGATGTCTAGCACCTGTTCTATCTCCCCTGAGGTGGTGAGGTGGTGAGGTGGTGCTGAGGTGGTCCAGAGGCTGGCCAGCTGATGGCAATCACAGCGGCGAAAGCAACGTCTACTGCTGCTGATTTGGCCGCTGCTACTGGCTTCTGTCGCTGCAAGACAGCTGGGCCTTATCATCATGAGGAGCCGCGCAAGCCGGGGAAGGTTATCCTTATCATCATGTGTCAGGCAGCCAGGATCGAACCCTGGACCTCTTGGTGCAGTTTTACGGATCCCACCCACTGTAGATCGGAGGTACAAGCTGTTTCCCACTTCCTTCTTACCGTGTGCTTGCATGTGCGTGGATTCAGGTGGTGGAGGCGCAAAGGCTGTTTCCAGTGGGGGCAGTACTCATACGAAGAGCAAAAAAGGAAACGGCGCTGGGATACCTCTGAGTGCCTGCCAACTCAAACTTCATTGTTCCCGTGTACGCCATGCATCGCAACGCAGAGTACTTCAAGGACCCAGGTATGCTGTGGCAGGTTTTTTTTATCTTCTGTAGCAGAACGTCTCAAGTGCTGCCATTGCAAACGTCTGTAGGTGGACGTAGGTGGCAGGAGTGTGGAATGTTGGATTTATCGCCACCACGTGTATGTACCCTGCTATGAGATTGTGCTCGTGATGCTTGGTCGAATCCTTTCGGTGGTTTCTGCCACATGCTGTACACGATGAGAGTGGTGGCATCGTGGACTTTAGAAGCTACTCCAATCCATTACACAATGACAGACCACAGTGGTTCTTTTGCTCCTCTTCGTACCCCATTCCTAAGCAGTTGGCTGTTATAGATTGTTTCTGACAAGTTATGCGGGTCAAACACTTGCATGTAATGATGCAATCTCTTTCTACCTCCTTCGATGTTATTGCGGACACGTTTCGACCGGAGAGATTTGACCCGTCTTCTGAAGAATGCCGCACCAAGCACCCCTACTCTTATCTCCCTTTTGGAGTGGGCTCCCGAATGTGCCCAGGCTACAAGTTTGCACTGCAAGAGGCGTGCATGACGCTCATCCACATCTACTCGAGGTTCACATTTCGACTCGCAGGGAGCTCAGCCAAGTTGTCGGGGCCAAAGATCACAACTGAAATGCCCCTTGCCGCAGGGATAGTGCTGCAGCCCAAGGGAGTCGTGGAGGTGCATGTGCATGCGGTTGGGGCTTGAGGCAAGCACTAGCCCTTTCGAATGGGGAGAGACCACTCGCGCTCACCCCTGACGTCCTGGGATCATAATGTTGTGGATGCGGAGTGTAACAAAAATCTACCTAGTTGTCAGCGTACAACAGGTTGTGGGTGCAGCTAGAAATCACTCCGGTGCACGTCCAAATGTTGAAGCCTCGAAAGCATGGCTATCATGTAACGTCTAAACATGAACAATATAGTGTATATAGCATGGAAAAAGTCGAAACAACATTTTTGGGGGCTGGAAGGTCATGGTTCACCCGAGTCATGTTGTGGTTCTCTGCAAAGTCGGCATCTTCTTGTGTGGCAAGGGGAGCAAGAACGACAGGGGGTGGGAGAGAAATGTTGCAAGAAACTTATTTCAGAGATAGGTGTGCGTGATTCGGTGGGGAGCCTTTGTCAGCGCCTGTGATCCTAAATAAGAAAACTGGTCCATCACGTAGGATTAGCATGCAACATTAAGGTAGCTAGGTGGGTGGGACTTGTCACATCCAAGGTGCGACTCGGCAAGTCCGAGGTGCACTCTCATGAAAAGTGCGCTTCCATTTGTTTCGTGAGTGCTTTGACGTGTTTTGATTACAGGAATCATGGACGAGTGTTCCGAGGTCCCCCTTGGGGGAATTCTCGGTCCGGTTCCAGGTTAGAACGCTGACCTTTGAGCGTGGAACCGACCAGGATATTTCTCAGTTTGGGAGGAAGAGTTCAAGCTAGGATTACCCGAGACGGGAACACACTGTTCATCTTTTGGCGGGTGACGACACTTTCGACAACTCCCAACAACTGCGAATCTTGACCAGATTATTTCATAAATGGTTTCCATGGTAGCAGGATTCAGCTGTGAAACAGAGGTGCAATAAGCTGTTGGCATGAGACGAGGCTTGTGACTTCTGATCTGGTGGCCATCCGGTATGCACTTCCCTTCCCTCGGAAGCACGCGCACCTCCACCACCCCCTCAGGCTGCAGCAGGAACCCAGCCACAGTGGGAGTTTCTGTTGTGATGTGAGGCTCACACAGCTCAGCTAAGCACCCCACAAGTCGGAATGTGAACCGCAAGTAGATGTGGATGAGCGCAATGCATGCCTCTTGCAAGGCAAACTTGTAGCCTGGGCACATTCGCGGACCAGCTCCAAAAGGGAGATACGCGTAGGGGTGCATGGAGTGGAAGTCTTCAGACAATGGGTCGAAGCGCTCCGGACGGAAGGTTTCTCCATTGATGTGGAATGAGAGAAAGGGAGACTGAGAAAAAGAAGATGTCTGTGACTTACATATGGATGGCATCCACTCAGTAAACCGCAGTCGACCACATGCAAAAGGGCATATGTGTGCCAAAGAGCCAACGATCCGGGGTCGATGTACCTAACTGTGTGTGGCTTGCTGCGCGGTTCCACTCCTGATGTGTTTGTGCACCAATTCAAGCAAGGTCTACACGTCGCATGGTCCTACTACACGCTTCAAGCTACACTCACAATTCATGGCTTGTGCATCACACTAGAGCCACAAAACTTCAGCAGCTGCACACACCCGCAAGGTTTCGGCAGCGGCAGCCTCGGCAGGAGGGTTCTCGATAGTCCGGCATGGATGCGCAGCGGCGACCCCCCAGCGCCGTTCCTTCTAACGCTACGGCTGCTGCGCAGCAGCAAGTGAATGGCCTCACGTGGGCCCAGCAGCAGCCAGCCATCGCAGCTGTTGCCACTGCCCTTGTCGTCATCGTGCTGGTGAGTTTGTTGCTTCGCGGAGGGAGGAGCAAAGCGTTCGCGAACCTTCCTGGACCCAAGTGAGTGCCCCACTTCACGTGCGCTTGTAGGGGCGGCGCAGCACGGCGCAATGCGGTGAGATGCAGCGCAATGCGGCGCGTTGTAACGCGGTGTGCCAAAATCCAGCGCCGCGGCAAAATGCAGCGCGCTGCGGCGCAGTGCATGGTGGTGCGGCGCAATGCAACGGTGTAGTGCTGGGCGTTGTGACGCAGTGCAGCGCAAGGGAAGGAGGGAGGGAAGAGGGAGCTTCGCCATCGGCGGCCAAGTGAGGCGTAATCATCGGCGAATAGAAGTCTCGTGATTGGCCCAGCGAAGTTTCGCCCTTGACCAGGGGAAGCTTCCCTTTTTTAGCCAATGACAACAGCTGAAACTTCTTCACGCTACTGAGTTTGCATTGCAAGGCGGAATGTGATCTTCTGTTTTGCGCCATTATTGCCAACCATGTCATTTGCGACTTCGCCATCGTGCGGCACGATTCGCGCCATCACGGCATTGCTACTTTTGCTGGATGAGCCAGCGTCCATATCATCCCAACAAGCCAGCAATCACAACGGCTCGATGGGCCAGCAACCATATCATCCCAACAAGCCAGCAATCACAGCGGCTCGATGGGCAAGCAACCATATAATCCCAACAAGCCAGCAATCACAACGGCTCGATGGGCCAGCAACCATATCATCCCAACAAGCCAGCAATCACAGCGGCTCGATGGGCAAGCAACCATATAATCCCAACAAGCCAGCAATCACAGCGGCTCGATAGGAACCATGAAGTCCAATGCGAACCAGCTTGAGTTCGCACAATTCAACATCCATCCACTACGCCTTTTCATCCAATCATGCTGGGTCGAAGCCCATCAAAGTGCATGTACAGCTTGGCTATCCAGCCACTAGCTTGCAGGTGAACGTTGTAGATATTTACAAGCGCATGTGTCTGCTCCTCAAACACTTGGAAACAACGCGAGCCATCGGCATGTAGGAGGAAGAGTGCCAGCCTCAGCCCTGTAGAATTACTGTACGGAAGGACGGCTAGGATAGACAAATCGGTCAACACGACAGCCAGAGTCTCTCGATAGTTTTCACAAAGGCACGGACTAAATGCTCCATCCGGACGGGTCCGATTGCAAGAGGTGTTCATCATATGAAATGTCGCAATAAGAAATGCTACCCTTGCGGATAGGAAGGAACGTGGTAAGTTTCACTTTTCTTTGAGGGATTTTGGGTGCGGCTGGTAAACGCTGGAAATCTTTTTTAGCGTCGAATTTTTGTGATGCGGCCGGATGTTGGAATGGTTTGTTGGAACATCGATATTTGCGTGTGTTTCGGCCAGTTTGGACGTTTTAAATGGATTTTAGTCATATTCGCATCGTGTACTGATGCACATGCGCAAAGGAATGGTTTTTGCGCTAGTGGGACATCCTTCGCTAGCTCAAATGCTATGGTCGACATGTTGACTAGTTTTGAGACCGCCGAACTGCAGTCCATGGAGCCTGCCCCCATCGATGGAAGTTCGTGTAGGCAACGCCCAACAATTGTTTGGCAATTGTTGGAGCGAGCGTGGCTCTGCCAGGAGACAGAATTCGAGTGAGCAAAGGCGTATCGACACCACTCGTCCATCCCCAACATGCAACGCCGCCCCCGCCACTCAACCCCTAACCCTACCAGACCTATGGCATCAGCTCACACCACTTCCACAGGAGGGAGGAAGCCTTTTGCCATCCCTCGCGCCATCTCCTCTGCTCGCTGCCTTCAGTACTGACCACGACGGGGACTCAGGCAACCGAATCTACATTTAAAATTTGTCACGGAAACAACAAAAAAGAAACCATTGAGACCTCAACAACAGATTCAACCAGAACGATGCAAGAAGATGGTGCGCTTCTTCTGATTTTTCTGGAAATTGTTGTTGGCAACGATTTCCCGCGTTTACCAGCCGCGCCCTTTGGAAGTTCCCAGCAGTTGCATATCGACGGAACACGGCATTTCCAGGTCGTTCATGTCTCGTGTGCATTTCGTTGTTTACGTCCCACATGATGAGCGAATAGCATCGTGGATTCACTGAATCGACACTTTCTGATTTCACAATGCAAAGTGTCTCACGGCTCGTCCATGACGCGAAGGCGAAAAGCTCAGTGAAACTGAGGTGCTTTGTTCTTCGACTACCGAATGACAATCTCTCAGTTTCCACAGAAATTTCAAAAGGATAGAAGGAATTACGAGCTGCCTGTATGAGGATACCTTCTGTCCACAATGGTCACAAACTCATCAAGAACGCTTAGCGCAGGTCAATGGTCAATGGCATTGTGCATTTCTTTCTCATAACTGTTCCGCTGTCTTGTTGAAACATCATGATTTGCCGCGAAGAAGATGGCATCATAAGGATGTAACCAATATATCATAGCGGGATCTCTCTATATGTGATCTCGCAACGAAACTTCCAACACAGAACAACTGTTCTTGCACCTGTGCAGTGTGACGCCTCGTCACACGTCCAAAGCAATTGACAAATTCTCAACTGCATCACATGAACAAGTGTGTGATCCCTGAATAGATTTTCCTCAAAAACGACCATATACCAAGGATTTTTGCAATCACACTCCCCTTACCTAATTGGTAAGGATTGGCCACCCCGACCACAATGCCCCTCTTAACTGGCACCATTGTATTAGCACCATTGTATTTGCTAGATGAATCCAACACGTGTGAAGAAAATCTAAGTCATGTATATCCGTGAAAAAAATGCAAACATGAGTACCGGGGCGAAAAAATTCAAGTGGCAAGGCTAAAGACAGGGAGAGAATTAGAATAAGATAGTTATGTGTCGTTTCCCACATTCTTGCACTTGCAAAGATTTCCATTTTCCATAACCGGGTCCTATTAGAGTTTACAAGTTTGTGCATGGGGTGTCAAAGAATCCCCATGCATTGAAAAGGCTCCTTCGCACCAATGCAATGCCCAACATGAGCACGAGGTAAAGTAAAACCCATAAACCCTACAAAAAAAATTGGATGGAGTTTGTGATGTGTTCATTATTAATCAATTAGCGGTAAAAATATTATATAAGACAACCAAGTTTGTTAGTTGGAAATGCCAGCGAACAAGCTTCGGCTGGTTTTTTTGGCATACACCAGCCCTCAATGCTCTTAGGCGCATTCTAGAAGAAACATAAGCTCTCGTGGTGAGTGAAAGAATTGAAACACCAAAAATAGGCTAAGTCTCAAAATCATCAAATAAAAAGCAAGGGAGAAGTCCAATAACCCCATGACATACTTATGTATTGAGGACTGACGGCCAGCCCATCAAGCCCCGTCATCCCCATCATACCCAAATGGGCCATCAAGGAGTTTGCATGGCAAAGAGTACAAGACCAATGAATTTGGGTCACTCTAGGTAATGGGACATGTGATTGACTAACAAGGCCTCGACCATTGAGGAATACGAACATCATTTAAGGCATTTCCAAATGCTACTGAAGAGTGTCAGTATTGTCAACAACCTAAAGAACCACAAGCTAGGTCTCCCAAGGTACAAGAACATGTCACCGAGTGCCCAATCTCAACCACTAGGTAAATGTATGAAAAACACAAGACCTCAACCATCGAGAAAACCTATCAACCATGAAAGGATGAATTGTGTTGTCAAGATGCATCAGAAAAGTCACATAAGCAATAACACAACTATTGGAGCATCATTGATGAAAACTATGAAGCACTCCTCGCACAAAATCATCTGATAGTCAGACAGCTCAAGGCCCATGTACCGACACTCCCTCTACACTGAGAGAGCTGTCAAGAAGGTACCAGATAAGAAGAAATACGCCTCCCAACTCCCTCACTCACATGATCTTTGGAAGTGGAACCTCAAGATCGCTATGAGAGGATGAACATGCTCCTCCTGTATGCAGAAAGCCTCAGACCATGAGCTAGTATAGATCAACACATCTTCCCCCATCTCAAATGATTGAGGGAAGAATAACCGAAGAACGTCTATACCTGAAAAGAGTTGAAGATCTGAGGGTGTCACCTTTGAAGGGAAGATGGGACTACAAAAATTGCCATGTGCACGAGGCACTCATGCACTGCCTTTCGTATGTCAGTCAGTAGCTCGAGAGTAGGAAGAGACAAGTAAACCCGTCTCACCTCCGGAGAGAACATCTAGATACTGCCAAAGATTCCAACATGTTAGGTCCTGGGTATCACCCTCGTCAAACTGAGAGGGAGAAGTGGATAACATGCTGCCAAATGCTCCCTCAGTGGAAGAGGGTCGTGAGGCTGAATCTCTCACATTAAATTACTGCCAAAGGTCCCAAAAGGTGCACTCCCTTGCACCACTCTCATCTAACTGAAGAACTGTAGGGACAGAGAAGATGGTGTTAAATAGGGGTGAGGATGAAAATGTGTGCATGTTGAGCGTAGTGTTGCAATGGGTACGTTAACTAGAATTCACGTGTGTACACGAAAACCCTGTGCTACAGCCATCTCACACTGGAGAAGAGATGTACGCTCGTGCTTCTCCGTATGATCCTCCTTAGTTAAAACGAGAAGCTCAAACTAAATATCCTCAAAAATCCTAAACACTTCCATGTACGCATTGAAAATGCGTTTACCACTCGATGAAGCACCTTCGCCTCCATCTCTACTACACGAATCTGAGTGACAACACATTACATGTCTCCTACAAAGTTATTTCTCCATAGGATCTACTCCTAAGTCGGACAGTCAATCGCAGGCTGCGCAAGTATGTTCAGACCTGTGGTCGAAGACGTCGTGAGCAAATGAGAAGTATGGAGGTGAGCTCCAAACCATCTCAAAACAGTCTGGGGTGTTGTGAACGCTCACTGTCTCAACGTCCACATTCCGTGGGGCAGTGTCTTAGACTGCCATGGAACTGGACGCATAGCCATCTAGGTTGTGTTTATGTGACCTTCAAAAAGTTGTTTATCTAATGTACCATGTAATGCACACAACCACTCCTCTGCATCTCGCAACTCACACACTCTAGGCATGTGTCTGTAGTTAATTCTCTACATGTCCCGAGAGATAAGGAAATCAGGTACATGTGAGCTGTGGAGGTGGTAGTGGAGAGTGGCACTCTAACGATGGACACATGGATCTAGTGATCATTGATGAGGGTATGAATCCTGTCCGCCTCAACACGGCATCTCAAACACCTATGACTGGGTGTTGGTGCCTCATGCGGAGGAACTAACTGAAAGACTCTCCCTACTTCATGAAAGGTGGGAGGAATAATCCTTGTGACCACTACATTGATGAAGGATCTGTAGAAGTAGCTTGTGCAAACGACACGACTACGAAGATGCACACAATAGCTAGGAGCCCTGTGACAACCTTCAAGACGTCGATCACCTACTCGACGGCTGCTATAGGCATCACCGGCTCACGTCTGCTAATGCGCCTAGATGTCATGTCTAAAGGGGGG
The DNA here is from genome assembly GCA_023375785.1 of Penium margaritaceum. NCBI lineage: Eukaryota > Viridiplantae > Streptophyta > Zygnematophyceae > Desmidiales > Peniaceae > Penium > Penium margaritaceum. The sequence goes on from SZWC01012951.1 coordinate 14,932, forward strand.
GGGGTTACGTCCTAGATGTACACGAGTCCCTAAACTCCGCAAATGGACATTTTGTCATTACAATTGTAGCCCATCGTGCATGGACCTTAGGATTTTTACACAAATGGTCCGAGGGCACTTTGGTCACCTTGTCCGACCTCCGGTGTTCCGCTCCCGAAGTCTTCGACACATTTGACTGATTTCTCGAAAGATATCGACATTTTGGTATCGTTTGGTTGACTTCTCATTGGCGTTGGACTGTTATATAGCCGCGCCTCAACATTCTCGAAACCTCCCGAATCCTCGGTGGTTTCTTGAAGCGACCATTCACAACGTAGCATTACACGCGTCGGTCAACTCGAGCGCCCAAGACCCGACATATGTCTTATTCCATTTCTCACNCGTGAGCAAATGAGAAGTATGGAGGTGAGCTCCAAACCATCTCAAAACAGTCTGGGGTGTTGTGAACGCTCACTGTCTCAACGTCCACATTCCGTGGGGCAGTGTCTTAGACTGCCATGGAACTGGACGCATAGCCATCTAGGTTGTGTTTATGTGACCTTCAAAAAGTTGTTTATCTAATGTACCATGTAATGCACACAACCACTCCTCTGCATCTCGCAACTCACACACTCTAGGCATGTGTCTGTAGCTGTGGAGGTGGTAGTGGAGAGTGGCACTCTAACGATGGACACATGGATCTAGTGATCATTGATGAGGGTATGAATCCTGTCCGCCTCAACACGGCATCTCAAACACCTATGACTGGGTGCTGCTGCCTCATGCGGAGGAACTAACTGAAAGACTCTCCCTACTTCATGAAAGGTGGGAGGAATAATCCTTGTGACCACTACATTGATGAAGGATCTGTAGAAGTAGCTTGTGCAAACGGCACGACTACGAAGATGCACACAATAGCTAGGAGCCCTGTGACAACCTTCAAGACGTCGATCACCTACTCGGCGGCTGCTATAGGCATCACCGGCTCACATCTGCTAATGCGCCTAGATGTCATGTCTAAAGGGGGGGGGGTTACGTCCTAGATGTACACGAGTCCCTAAACTCCGCAAATGGACATTTTGTCATTACAATTGTAGCCCATCGTGCATGGACCTTAGGATTTTTACACAAATGGTCCGAGGGCACTTTGGTCACCTTGTCCGACCTCCGGTGTTCCGCTCCCGAAGTCTTCGACACATTTGACTGATTTCTCGAAAGATATCGACATTTTGGTATCGTTTGGTTGACTTCTCATTGGCGTTGGACTGTTATATAGCCGCGCCTCAACATTCTCGAAACCTCCCGAATCCTCGGTGGTTTCTTGAAGCGACCATTCACAACGTAGCATTACACGCGTCGGTCAACTCGAGCGCCCAAGACCCGACATATGTCTTATTCCATTTCTCACAATCGTATGTATGTGCTTGAAATATCCAACACTTTCATTGAAGTACACTTATTACTAAACAGAGATTATCCATTTGTCTCAATTCCTTCTACTCCGCACCTCATCCCTGTGAACCATCCATGTTCCGCTCGGCGTAACTGTTTGTGAGTCAAAAAGAAGTCACCATTCGACCACGATTTGGTGAGGACCACGATTTGGTGACGAGCGACGACAAACCTCGCTGTGAAACAAAATTCTATTGTCGTTCAAGAATAAAGGGACACTCTTGTCAGTAGTTTCACATTACAGGTGTCTATGTGAAATGATTTCGTGCCGTGGGCGGGCCTGATAGATCTTGCCAAACAGCGGACACGCTGCTAATGCAAGCTAAAGTAAATTGGGCGGAAAACCCATATACCCCAGGTTTCGCACGATAAGCCCCATCCGCCCCTCCGTCGGAAAAATAAGCCCCATCCACCCCTCCGTCAGAACGATAAGCCCCATCCGCCCCTCCGTCGGAACGATAAGCCTCATCCGCCCCTGCGTCGGAACGATAAGCCTCATCCACCCTTGCCCCAGAACAATAAGCCTGATTCGTCCCTTCTACACGGAAGCAAGTTTTCAGTCGAAGAAAATCAAAGATATACCCCTCTCGTTTGTTGAAAGATAGCATGTCGACATCGCATGGATGCGACGTCGACATGCTGACGTCACATTTTTTGACCGAATTTATCACAAACTCCTTAATAGAAGGGATTGCTTTCTTTTGTAAGTGGTTTTTGGGGAGTTTGCATGGGGGTCCGAGACTCCCCATGCGTTGAAAGGGAACCTACTGGGCCCCGCTACCGCGGGGCCCAGCAAGTGCCCGCGCAAAAATAAACCCTAAAATCCCAAGTGTAATGAGGGGGTGGGTTTGTCTACAGTTTGAATCTCAAGCGAGGGTATAAATTTGAACAAAATGTAAAAGAAAAAAAGGGAGTTTTGACTCCCCATTAATGGAGCGGGGATTCCGACGGACGCCCGTCGGCCGGAATCCTTGGCGAAGTCCACCCCCTCCCCCCCCCCCCNGTTGCTGGGCTGGTGGGCTTCAGGAGGCGGGGGTGGGGGGGGGGTGGCGGCGGTTGACGAAGTGGCGACCGACGGACGTCAGCCGGCAATCCCCCCACTCGATGCTACCGCGGCCCTCCATCGTGACGGGCACGATGGAGGGCCGCATTTGAGCACGGCATGCCCAATATTGCCACGCATAAGTAGCGACACACGTCGCTACTTATGCATCCCCTGTTTGAGCATGGTGAAAACGGGGGGGGGGATGTGGTTTAGTGTTGCCTGACAGGGGCGAATGAGTCTTTGTGTTCTGAAGGATGGGTATATGAGGCTTAGCGTTCCGACGCAGGGGCGGATGGGGCTTATCGTTCTGACGGAGAGGCGGATGGGGCTCATTGTTCCGACGGAAGGGTATATGAGGGTCACAGGTGACAAAACCGGGGGGGATCGGTATCGTTTTTTTGACTAAAACCGAAGTAAATTCGGTTTTCGTCAAAGCCATCATGTGATGGCCCGCGCTCAAAATGTTCCACTCGTGTGCAACACGCACGCACGAGCCGTCGTGGATTCTTTCCACTACCAACGCTATCTGTGGCGCATGCACAGCCTCGTTCGGTGCCCTTCCGCCTGGCCGTGGGCTCTTCTCCCCCGCGCTCACTGACTGCGCTGCTGGAATGGCGCGACCCACAGCGCCAGCGTCATGGCGTTGTGGCTCCATGCCTCCACGCCACACGCGCAAGGCGCTGTGGCATGGGGCCACCAGCGTCGCGCTCTGCCTTCCGGGACTGAAGCGGAGCGGCGCGTCGCTCGCCATGGGCGAAAAGGAAACTCGCACCGCTTTCTTGTCGCAGGACGGACTTGACCGTGGAGAGGCGAAGCGCATGCACACGACGCAGCATGCAAGTAAATGTGACCCGCAGCATCTTGAAAAATGTGAAGACTTGCAGCTTGCCGCCATGGGCTGGTCTCCTCGTGATGCGCTCTGTCCGTTTGCGCGATTGGTACGCCAGCACCACCCAACTCAGCTCTGCGTTGGATCGCAGATAAGGTATCACGCCAGCTGATCCGCTGGCGTACCTGTTCACCTCGTGGCACGGTTGGCACACGACAAATCGAACCGAAATGCGGCTGACAACGCATCCCTGCTCCCCCGCCCTAGCCTGGCGAGGCGGTTGAGGTTGGGGGTGGGGCGAGCAGCCCATGTCGTCCCATCGCGGCCACCCATCCCTCCCTCCCTCCCAGCCACTGCCTCTGCTGGGATGCCTTGGCCGATGGGTTGTGATGGCTTGGCACAGTGGCAGCCACGTCAGCTTCTGCTGGCGCTCCGCTGGCATCCGCGCACCGACCACCTCAGAACGCGTGTGCGTCGATTCCGGTCGGCAGGTGCGTCGCGTCTCGAGCGCGCGCTTGGTGCCGCAGTGCTCGTTTCTCCCGTTATTCCGTTCTTGCTCAACGCTTCGCCACAGTCGTCCAGCCGCTCGTGGTTTGTGTAGATCAAGCGCTTCGTCTGAGCCGGCAGTCGGACGGGGCATGCGACACACACCGAACAGACCGGTTCGAAACCGCAGGCAGTCGTCCGTTCCGCAGGCAGTTGATCCGTCGTGTATAAAAGGGGGGTGTGGACGACGGAGGGGAGGGGAGCAGCTGCCCTGCGGCGTCTTCTTGTGACTGTCGTTGAAGGTGTTGCAAGGTCGGAGACGTCGTGAAAGAGGTGTCGTGTATCTGCTCCTCCAATCTGTATCTGCATCGATGGCTTGAGCTTCCCAACACTGATCTTTTCGCGCCGCAGCAAAGCAAGTGGGGAGGGAGCGAGCTGAAGGAGCAGCGGAGGCTGTGGAGGAGAGGTAGCGGTAGGACTGAGTTTCTCTAAAATTCAAAGTTGAATTTTCAGACAAATTCAGTCAAAGGAGCAGCAGAGGCTGCGAAGGAGAGGTAGCGGTTGGGGACGGACTTTGTCTTCTGGGTAGGAGGACAAGAGGGGCTGAGATGATGTCCCTCTCGTTGCAGCAGCTGCAGCTGCTGCTCCCATGGCGACTCTTTTTGTCCGAGGAAGCAAAGCCTACTTCGTTGCAGCACTCGGTTGTAGCAGCCGTCGTGGCCTGCATCGTCGCATCCATGGTCGTCGTCGTGTGGAGGTTTCTGGTTGGCGGAAAGAGGAAGGAGTTTGCACACCTGTCAGGCCCCAGGTGTGTCCTGAGCTTGAACACTCCATGCAGGGAAACAGGTTGTTCAATGCACTGGTGGCGCGTGGTGTTGCGCATGAACATGAACATGAACATGAACATGAACATGGACATGAACATGAACATGGACATGGACATGAACATGAACGTGAACGTGAACGTGAACGTGAACGTGAACGTGAACGTGAACGTGAACGTGAACGTGAACGTGAACGTGAACGTGAACGTGAACGTGAACGTGAACGTGAACGTGAACGTAAACGTGAACGTGAACGTGAGCGAGCGGGAGCGGGAGCGGGGGAGCGGGGGAGCGGGAGCGGGAGCGGGAGCGGGAGCGGGGGAGCGGGAGCACGGGAGCGGGAGCACGGGAGCGGGAGCGGGAGCACGGGAGCGGGAGCGGGAGCGGGAGCGGGGGAGCGGGAGCGGGAGCGGGAGCGGGAGCACGGGAGCGGGAGCACGGGAGCGGGAGCGGGAGCACGGGAGCGGGAGCGGGAGCACGGGAGCGGGAGCGGGAGCACG
>SZWC01012951.1:29505-47126 GCA_023375785.1 Penium margaritaceum
AGTGCCAGTGTGAGTTGCCTTCGCCACTCGCCGAATGGCGAGAACTCGCGGGTGCGTCATTTTTGGGAACTGTTTCTATACACCGGAGACCAGAAGGTGTGTTCACAAGAAACTTCGTTGCACCTGCTTAGAATTTTAAAAGGTCTCCATCATTTAGCGTCGTTGTCTACTCGGTCTCTAGAACAGTTCACACGAGACTGGTTTCCAACGCTAGCAGCTCCTCGCATACTTGCGGCTCGAAAATAGGCATAAACTAGATAAAAAGTTCCGAAGTCGACATTTATAAATTACTGGCAACCGAAACAGGCACCTACCGTCGTCGCGATCTGGACCCGTCACCTCGCGTCTAGGCGAGTCGCAAACCAAGCAGTTCGCATATAGTTGACCCAGAAAATAGGTCCACAGCTATTTTCTGATTGGCTGGTTAGTTGAGTAACAACTTCTACACTAGTGGGGGGGCCTAGAACTTGGAGGGGTCTCCCATTGTTGCTCATTCTTCATTCCTAATCAGTTACTATCAGTTTTCAGCTGCTTTCTGGCGCTAACTCTGGCGCGTGCGTTTCTGAGTAACAAACCCAGAGCTTCCAGACTTAGACTCTAGAGCAGCAGACTGAGGGCGCAGCTGGATTAAGCAACGAGCGTGGAAGCCCGCACGCTGCATCAACAACGCTGCTGCCCCAACCTGCTGCCTAGGCTTTCCATTTTGGTATCAGAGCCAGAGCGTAGCAGCAGCAGCAGAAGACTGGCGAACAGGTGCCAGACAACGCCGGCGGACCCTCATACGCGCCAGTGCAGGGGAAATGCTGCCGGATATTTTCCGGTAGCATTGACCCGCCTGGTGGCGGCGTCAGATTTTTTCCCACGGCCACTGGGCCAGGGGAAATGCTGCCGAAATTTTTTCGGCAGCACTGACCCCCACGCGTGACGCGAGGAGGTGAGCGGCAGGCGGCGTCTGACGTCTGTGGGCGACGACGCAAGCGGCAACGTCACCGAGGTGCAGTGACTGGCACCACCAGCAGCAGCAGGCAGAAGCAGCAGCGCGCAGCAGCCCGCAGCAGCAGCAGCAGCAGCGCGCAGCAGCAGCAGCAGTGCGTAGCAGCAGCTCGCAGCAGCAGCCCGCAACGGCAGCAGGCAGCAGCAGCTGCAGCAGCGTGCAGCAGCAGCAGCAGCGTGCAGCAGTAGCAGCGGGCTGTAGCAGCTGCTGTAGCGAGCTGCAGCAGTGGCCAGCTGCAGAAGCAGTAGTAGCGAGCAGCAGCTGGCAGCTGCCAGCCGCGGTTGCTGCTGCTCGCTGCTCACAGCGAGCGAGCAGCGAGCAGCAGCCCGCTGCTGCCAGCGAGCAGCAGCTCGCTGCTGCCAGGCGAGCAGCAGCCCGCTGCTCGCAGCGGACAGCGGGCTGCTGCCCGCTGTGACAAGAAAAAAAGGCAACAAAAAAAAATCCCCCACCCCCGGAGCTTGCTGTAGCAGCCCGCCGCAGCAGCGAGCAGCTGTTGCAGCACGTAGCAGCTGCAGCAGCGCGTAGCAGCAGCAGCGAGCTGCAGCAGCCACAGCAGCCGCTGCAGCTCGCAGCAACAGTAGCTGCAGCTGCAACTGCAGCAGCAACAGCAACAGCAACAGCAACAGCAGCTGTAGCAGCCACAGCAGTAGCAACAACAGCAGTAGCAGCAAACAGCAGTAGCAGCAGCAGCAGCAATAGTAGCAGCAGCTGGAGCAGCAGCAGTAGCAGCAGCAGTAGCAGCAGCAGCAGCAGCAAACAGCAGTAGCAGCAGCAGCAGCAATAGTAGCAGCAGCTGGAGCAGCAGCAGTAGCAGCAGCAGTAGCAGCAGCAGCAGCAGCAAACAGCAGCAGCAGCGGCAGCAGCAGGAGCAGCAGTAGCAACAGCAGCAGCAGCAGCAGCAGCAACAGCAGCAGCAGCAGCGGCTGCAGCAACATCAGCAGTAACAACAGCAGCGGCGGCCCCAACATCCGCCGCTGCTGACGTCAGCACCCCTCTGCTGACGTCACTGCTGACGTCATCAACAAAAAAAGGGGGGGAAAAGGGGAAAGGGGGAAGGCCAAAGGGGTGGGTAGAATCCCCACTGCCCCAACCTCCTGCTGACATCAGCAACACAAAGACAAAAAAAAACACAAGGGACACTAAGTCATGGCTGGTAGTCCCGGCGAGGAGGGGTCCTCCTCTGGTGGGGGGACCCCTACCCCTCCTTTCTTGCAGCGATTGCTGCAGTAGCAGCAGCAGTAGCAGCACCCGTCGCCGCTGCAGCAGCAGCAGCCGCCGCCGCCGCAGCAGCAGCAGCCGCCGCCGCCGCAGCAGCAGGAGCAGTCGCCGCTGCCGCAGCAGCAGGAGCAGCCGCCACCGCCACGGCAACAGCAGCTGCCGCCGCCGCACCAGCAGCAGCCGAATCAGCAGCAGTAGCAGCAGGAGCAGCCGCCGCCGCCTCAGCAGCAGCAACCGCCGCCGCTGTAGCAGCAGCAGCCGCCGCCTCTACAGCAGCAGCCACCGCCGCTGCAGTAGCAGCAGCCGCCGCCCCTGCAGCAGCAGCCACCGCCGCTACAGCAGCTGTAGCCGCCCCCCTTACAGCAGCAGCAGCAGCAGCAGCCCACTGGTAACGTTGGCGACAACCCTGACCCTCTCGCTGCTCTTCAGCAATAGCTCGCCGCCTTGACGCAGCAGCTTGCAGCGCTACAGCCAGTCGCCTCCCAAACTGCCACCAGCGCACTGCCGTCGTTCATCCCTCCAGGGCACGCTAGCCCCGCTTTGTCCGCCGCCACGTACTACCTAGCACAGCAGCAGACTCAGCGCCAACGGCAGACAGAGACCTCCGTCCTTGGCCCCACTCTGGGTGCCGGCCGTAGGCAGAAGGACTTTGAGACACCGCCGCCGCCGCTTCAGGCCGGCGAGCAGTTCCGGAGTTGGGAGCTCAGCTTCCGGATCTGGGCGCAGGGTGAGGGTCTGTGGGCCTACTACACCCTCCCTTACGACTCCACCCAGGCCGATCAGCTGTATGACGCTGGTCGCGCCGTCCGTGCCCTTGTACCAGTCGCCCCCCCAGCTTCCCGCCTTGCCCTGGAGCACTTCCTCGGCGACTTCACCGCTGGCGACATCCCAGAACCTGCAGCCGCATGGCACGTCCTCACCAGACCCCATCGCCTGTCCAGCGACGCTGAAATCAGCCGTCTGCTCCGGGAGTTCAACTCCCTGCACATGGAGGAGACCGAGACGGTCACTGCCTACTGGCAGCGGGCGGAGGACATCCTCCGTCGACTCGGCAAATCTGCTCCGCCCCCTCTGTCCGCGCTCCTCACCATCAAGTGCGGCGCCACCAGCGCGTACGCGGACGTCTTCGTCCACTACCCTCAGGACGTCCTCTCCACCATGGAGGCCCAGGGCATTCTCATGCCCTGGGCATATGAGCTCTTCCTCCACATTGAGGAAGCTCACCAGGAGTCCCAGCTCCATCGCGCGGAGGCCCTTGCATCCCCTGCCGTCGCCGCCCCTGCCGTTGCCTCCGTGGCCGTTGCCTCCCCTGTCGCCGCTACCCCATCGCCCTCAGGGAAGAAGTAGAAAAGCCGGAACAAGAAAGGCAAGGGTCCATCGCAACAGCAGCAGCAGCAGTCATCGACCGGTCCCAGAGGTAGTGGCTCGGTCTGCCACAACTGTGGCCAGCCTGGGCACGGGTGGTACGTGCCCTCTCCCGACGGACGAGGCCCGCGTCATCGCCACCATGCGACGCCAGCGGGAGCGCCGCCTCGCCTCTGCCGCCGTTGCTACTGCTGGTCCTGCCACTCAGACCTCGTCCAGTAGCTCTGCCACTCCGACAGCTATGCCTGTCCCGCAGACACCCGCGCCGCAGCAGTACTACCCGCAGCAGTACTACCCTCAGCCGTCGGCACCTCCGCTTCCTTCGCCGGCTCAGCTCTCCTACTACCCGGGCTTCGGCGCCGTCACTCCGCATTCCGTCTACACTCCTGGGCCGTTATCCCGAGAGCGTCAGCTGGAGCAGTTCATCGCGCTCCAGCTTGGCCTGCCTCGCCCTCCTCCCCAGGGAAGTGCGAGTTGCGTCACCTCCTGCCCTCCGGCCCATCCCTGTATGACTGAGACTGAGCTACGGTCGTGTCCCGTTTCCTCGTCTGTCTCGTCGTCTCCCGTGATCTCCTCCACCCCACTCCTCGACGACATTGCATGGCATGACGACTGGCAGTCTCGTTTCGCGCCTCCTTCCACCGCGTCTGCGTCCCTCGCTTGCTGCCATGTGACCATGAGTGATCTGGCGACCCCTGTCCAGGACCCTGCTGAGACCTGGATCATCGACTCCGGGCCCACGCATCACATGACGGCCTCTCGCGAGGCCTTCAGTATGCTCGGTCCTGTCGGGGATGTCTCCGGTGTCCGGACGGGTTCCGGACAGGTGTTGCCTGTCCGTGGTGTAGGCGTCGTTCGTTTCCGTGGTCCGGCCGGTGACGTCTTTCTGACCGATGTTCTCTTCGTCCCTGGTCTCGAGCTCAGCCTCCTGTCCGTGACTGCCCTTGACGGCATGAGCATGGACGTTGTGCACTCGCGTGGTGTCGGCACTGTGTCGTTGCATCCGTCGGGTCTTGTCGTACTGCACGCCACCGCATGTGGCAACTTGTGGCACGTTCCCCGCCTCTCCTCCTCCCCTCCCGTCTCCTCCCCGTCGGCCGCGACCGGTCATGTGTTTGTTACCAGCACACTTTCTCCTCAGCACACCCGCCTCTTGCACCACCGCCTTTGCCACGTCCACTCTGTCGCAGTAGAAAGCATGCTCCGCACCCAGCCGGCCAAGGGCCTTGATCCGGAGACTTTCCCTCTCCCGTGCTCAACTGAGTGCATTGACTGCGCTCAGGGGAAGATGCACCGGTCCACGTATCCCCTATCTTCCTCCCGGGCGTCCGCCCCCCTTGACCTTGTCCACTCGCATGTCATGGGCCCTCTCCCCACCGAGCCCGTCGGTGAGCATGGCCGCTATGTCCTCACTCTTACGGACGACTACTCTCGCTACCGTTGGGTCTTCTGCCTTCGGCAGAAGAGCGATGTCGCCCGAACCATTCAAGACTGGCTTGTCCTCGCGGAGCGCGAGTGTGGCCGCCCCCTTCGCCGCTTTAGCTCCGATCGCGGTGGCGAGTACCTGGGTGAGGCCACGACCTTTCTCGCCTCCCGCGGGATCCACCATGAGACGTCTGCGCCCTACACACCCACCCAGAACGGCGTCTCCGAGCGGTGGAACCGTACCATGGCCGACGCCGTCCGCACCATGCGGGTCGAGTCTGGTCTCTCCGATGGCTTCTATTTTGAAGCCATGGCCTACATGACCTGGGTCTGGAACCGGGTTCCCCACGGTCCCCTTCCCCGCCAGTCCACGCCCTATCAGCACTGGTGCGGTCGGCGTGCTGACCTCCGCCCGGCTCGCNGGCAAGCTCGCCCCCCGCGGACGCCCCTGCACCTTCCTCGGTGTGTCTCGTCAGTCCAAGGCTTGGCGCTTCTGGGACCCATCCCGATAGTGCATCGTCAAGTCCCGCGATGCCCTCTGCTTTGAAGACCTGTTTCCCCGCGACCTCATCCGCTCCTGCTCGTCCGTGTCCCTCCTGTCGCGTGGGGGAGTGGTGAGTCCGTCCTCCGTCCTGTCGCTTCCGGGTGACACATCACTCCGTCCCTCTGAGCCGGTAGCCCCGGTGGTGTCCGCTGGCCCCTCCGAGCCAGCTGCCCCAGTCGCGTCCGCTGGCCCCTCCGGGCCGGCAGCCCCAGTCGCTTCCGATGGCCCCTCTGGGCCGACAGCCCCAGTCGCGTCCGCTGGCCCCTCTGGGCCAGTAGCCCCAGTCGCTTCCGATGGCCCCTCCGGGCCGACAGCCCCATTCGCGTCCGCTGGCCCCTCCGGGCCGGCAGCCCCAGTCGCGTCCGCTGGCCCCTCCGGGCCGGCAGCCCCAGTCGCGTCCGCTGGCCCCTCTGGGCCAGTAGCCCCAGTCGCTTCCGATGGCCCCTCCGGGCCGACAGCCCCATTCGCGTCCGCTGGCCCCTCCGGGCCGGCAGCCCCAGTCGCGTCCGCTGGCCCCTCCGGGCCAGCAGCCCCAGTCGCGTCCGCTCGCCCCTCCGGGCCGACAGCCCCAGTCGCGTCCGCTGGCCCCTCCGGGCCAGCAGCCCCAGTCGCGTCCGCTCGCCCCTCCGGGCCGACAGCCCCAGTCGCGTCCGCTGGCCCCTCCGGGCCAGCAGCCCCAGTCGCGTCCGCTCGCCCCTCCGGGCCGGTAGCCCTAGCTGTGTCCGCTGGCCCCTCTGGCCCAACAGCCCCTGTCACGTCCGCTGGCCCCTCCGGGCCAGCAGCGCCTGTTGCGTCTGTTGGCTCCTCCGGGCCAACTGGCCCCTCCGGGCCAGCAGCGCCTGTCGCGTCCGGCGTTGCTGGCTCCTCAGGACTAGTAGCCCCGTCCGCCTCCGTCGGCCCGTCGGACTCAGCACCATCTTGTGCCCGACCGCGCTACACACGTGGCCCAGGCGGCAGCCTCCGACCTCGGCCGACAGTGAGCACGCAGACCGTCGCTCCCCGTCCCGTGGCGCCTCGACCCCCTGTGGCTCCACGTGTCTCCTCCACTCCCACGGTCGTGAGTGGGGACCCTGGCACAAAGGCTCTCGGCCTGACCACTTCTGCCATCATCGCAGACCTTCACCCGGGTTCTGCATTGGGGTACGCCATGCTTCATCACGAGCATCGGCATGATGTTGTGGTTGCACTCGCCCGCATCCCACCTGGGGCTCGTGATGCACACGCCCTCTCAGTCCGGTCCACAGCGCGCCCAGAGGACCCTTCCACCCTACGCGAGGCTCGAGCCTCCTCTGAGGCCACACATTGGGATGCTGCCTGTGCCGAGGAGCTCGCTGCTATCCGACAGCACCACGTGTATGACCTCGTCGACCTCCCTCCAGGTCGGAAGGCCATTGGTGCCAAGTGACAATGAGAGTGCCATGGCCATCGCCGACAATGACGGTGTGCATCACACACGCACAAAGCACATCAATGTTGAGTATCACTATGTACGTTCGTTGTTGCATGACGGCAGCATCGGCATCGCATGGGTTGAGACAGCACGACAGCTGGCTGACTTCCTCACCAAGGCACTGAAGAGGGACTCGTTCAAGAAGGCTGTGAGTTCAGTCGGCGTGCGTCCGTGAGTCGTCCTCTTTGTCTCTGCCTGCGTCTCTGCGTACCTTGGGGGAGTCTGGATGTTGACCGTTTGTCTGCCCGCCCATGTACACTACGCCTGTGAGTCATGGGGGAGTGTTGGTTTTTGCGCATCCCTCATTGTGCTCTGTTGTGTCCTCCAGGCTTGTGTACATCGGCGTGCAGATGACTGACGGCGAGACTCGACGCTGATGGAGCGTCATCCGGTGGAGCCGACGCACCCGGAGGTCTACTCGCAGTTCGCTGGAGCCTCCTCTCTCCGGCGACGTGCTCAGCTCCATCGGCAGGCCTCCTCGGCAGTCGTGCCGCCGGCGGTCACTGCCACCGCAAAGTGCTGTCTGCATGCGTCCAGCGCGTCCCGTCGCGTCTGCGTCGTCATGCTCTGCCTAGGGTCCGTGTTGCGTGCTGCATGGTCCTGTTCGGTGTCATGGACCACCGTAGGCACTGCCTGGGTTCGGACAGCAATAACTCTTTGCTACTATTTTTCTAGCTGATTCTGACCGTACGACTGCGTTCGCAGCGTCGGTATTATGGTATGGTCCAGTTTTCAGGCAAAACGAACGACGCCCGGGTTTTGGGCTGTCGGGCGTCTGGCAGGGCTCACCGAGAAAACCCTGCCTGCCAGAAAATAGGTCCACAGCTATTTTCTGTTTGGCTGGTTAGTTGAGTAACAACTTCTACACTAGTGGGGGGGCCTAGAACTTGGAGGGGTCTCCCATTGTTGCTCATTCTTCATTCCTAATCAGTTACTTTCAGTTTTCAGCTGCTTTCTGGCGCTAACTCTGGCGCGTGCGTTTCTGAGTAACAAACCCAGAGCTTCCAGACTTAGACTCTAGAGCAGCAGACTGAGGGCGCAGCTGACTTAAGCAACGAGCGTGGAAGCCCGCACGCTGCATCAACAACGCTGCTGCCCCAACCTGCTGCCTCGGCAATGCCTGACAATGCCTATGCAATGCTTGACAATGTAGGGGAAACGCCTGGGCAATGCCAGGGCAATGCCTAGCAATACCAGGAAATGCCTGAACAATGCCTTAGAAATACCTGGGCAATGTGTGTGCAATGCCCGGATAATGCCAAGCAATGCCTGGGCAGTGCTTGGGAAATGCATGGCAATGCCTGGACAATGCATGGGAACGCCACGCAATGCTTGGACAATGCCTGGCAATGTCTGGCAATGCCTGGCAATGCCTGGTAATGCCTGGACAATGCTTGGCAATGCGTGGCAATACCTGGGCAATGCGTGCGATAACTGGGCAATGCCAGGCAATGCCTGGCAATGCCTGGACAGTGCATGGCAATGCATGGGCAATGCCTGGCAATGCCTGGCAATGCCTGGACAATGCCCAGCAATGCCTGGCAATGCTTGGCAATGCTTGTGTAATGTTTGGCACTGCCGTATTATGCCTAGCAATGCCTAGAAATGCCTCGCAATGCCTAGCAATGCCTGGACAATGCCAGGCAATGCATGGCAATGCGTGGCAATGCTTGGGCAATGCCTGCCAATGCCTGGGCAATGCCTACGCAATGCCTAGCAATGCCCGAGGAATGCCTGGGGAATGCCCGGGCAATGCTTGGCAATGCTCTGCAATGCCTGGCAATGGCTAGCGATGCCTGGGAAGTGCTTGGTAATGGCTGGGCAATGCCTCACAATGCCTGACAATGCCTGGACAATGCCGGGCAATATTAGCACAATGCCTAGGCAATTCCTAGCAATGCTTGGCAATGCCTAGCAATGCGTGGCCGTGCCTGGGCAATGCCTGGCAGTGCCTGGACAATGCCAGGCAATGCAGGGCAATGCCTCGCAATGCCTTGGACAATGCCTGGCAATGTCTCGCAATGCCTGGCAATGCTTAGCAATGCCTGGGAAATGCCTGGCAATGCCTGATCAATGCCTGGCAATGGCTTGAAATGCGTGGCCATGCCTGGGCAATGCCTAGCAATGCATGGACAATGCCTGACAAATCCTGATCAATGCCTAGCAATGCTTGGCAATGCCTGGCAATGCCTGGACAATGCCTTGCAATGCGCATGAATGCATAGAATTGCCTAGCAATGCCTAGCAATGCATGACAATGCCTTGGAAACGCCGGCGATGCCTTGGCAATGCTTGGTAATGCCTGGCATTGCCTAGCAATGCCCAGACAATGCCTGGCAATGCATGGACAATTCCTAGTCAATGCGTGGGCAATGCCTGGCAATGCTTCGGCAATTCCCGGCAATGCCTAGCAATGTGTGGAAATGACTTGGCAATGCCTGGCAATGCAAGGGCAGTGCGTGACAACTCCTGGCTTTGCCTGAGCGATGCATGTCAATACCTAGGTGATGACTGGCAATGCTTGGCAATGCCTGGCAATGCTTGGTAATGCCTCGCAATGCCTGGGTGATGTTCGGCAATGCCTGGCAATGCCTAGGAATTGCTTGGGCAATGCCTGGGCAATGCCTGGCAATGCTTGCGCAATGCTTGGCAATGCCAGGTAATGCCTAGCAATGCCTAGGAATGCCTGGCAATGCCTCGGCAATGCCTAGCAATGCGTGGTAATGCCTAGCAATGCGTGGCAATGCCTGGACAATGCTTGGCATTGCCTGGATAATGCCTGGTAATGCTTGAGCAATGCCTGGCAATGCATAGCAATACATGGGAAACTCCAGGCAATGCCTAAGCAATGTCTCGCAATGCCTAGGCAATGTCTGCCAATGCCTGGTAGTGCCTAGAAATACATGGGCAATGCCTTGCAATGCCTGGGTAATGCTTGACAATGCCGCGAAAATACCTGGCAATGCCTCGCAATGCCTAGCAATGCGTGGCAATGCCTGGGCAATGCCTGGAAATTCCTAGGGAATGCATGGCAATGCCCGGGCAATGCCCGGCAGTTCCTACGAAATGCTTGGCAATGCCTCGCAATGCCCGGCAATGCCTACCAATGCCAGGGAAATGCGTGGCAATGCCTGGCAATACCTGGCAATGCCTGGGTAATGCCTGGCGATGCTTGGCAATGCCTTGGAAATGCCTGGCAATGCCTCGACAATGCCTGGCAATGTTTACCAATGCCTGGGCAATGCCTGGCAATGTGTGGCAATGCCTGGACAATGCCTGGCAATGCCTAGGAATGCCTGGCAATGCCTGGGAAATGCCTGGCAATGCCTGAACAATGCCTGGCAATGCCTAGATAATGCCTGGCAATGCCTAGCAATGCCTGGGCAATGCGTGGCAATGCTTGGGCAATGCCTGGACAATGCCTGGCAATGCCTAGGAAATGCTTGGTAATGCCTGGATAATGCCTAGCAATGCCTGGCAATGCCTGGGCAATGCCTGGCAATGCCTAGCAATGCGTGGCATTGCCTTGACAATGCCTGGAAAAGTCTTGCAATGCTTGGCAATGCCTAGCAGTGCCTAAGAAATGCCGGGGCAATGCCTGGCAATGCCTGGGCAATGCCTAAGAATGCCTGGAAAATGCTGGGCAATGCCTGGCAATGCTTGGACAATGCCTGACAATGCCTCGCAATGCCCGAGCAATGCTTGGCAATGTCTAGCAATGCCTGGGAAATGCTGTGCAATCCCTGGGCAATGCCCGGCTATGCCTGCCAATACCTGGCAATGCCTAGCAATGTGTGGGCAATTCTTGGCAATGCCTGGCAATGCCTAGGCAATGCCTGGGCAATGCGTGGCCATGCCTGGCAATGCCTTGACAATGCCTGGCAATGCCTGGGCAATGCCTTGCAATGCCTGGCAATGCCTCACAATGCCTGGGAGATGTCTGTCAATGCCTGGGCAATGCCTGGCAATGTGTGGCAATGCCTGGACAATGCCTGGCAATGCCTGACAATGCCTGGTCAATGCCAGGCAATGCTAGGGCAATGCCTGCCAATGCCTAGCAATGCCTGGGCAATGCCTAGCAATGCCTGGGAAATGCTTTGCAATGCCTAGGCAATGACAGGAAATGCCTGGGCAATGCCTAGGCAATGCCTGGGCAATGCCTGGCAATGCCTAGCAATTCCAGGGCAATGCGTAGCAAGGCCAGGGCAATGCTTGGAAATACCTGGTAATGCCTAGCAATGCGTGGCAATGCCTAGGCAATGCCTGGCAATGCTTGGGCAATGCCAGGAAATGCCTCGAAATGCCTGACGATGCCTAGAAATGCCCGGGAAATGCCTGACAATGCATGAGCAATGCCTGGGCAATGCCTGGCAATGCGTGGCAATTCTGGGCAATGCCTGGGTAATGCCTTGTTATGCCTGGTTAATCCTGGAAATGCCTTGCAATGCCAGGCAATGCCTAGGAATGCCTGGGAAATGCTTGGCAATGCCAAGGCAATGCCTGGTAGTACCTAGCAATGCCTAGTAATGCCTAGGCAATACATGTCAATGCTTGGGTATGTCAGGGCAATGCCTGGAAATTCCTAAGGATTGCCTAGAAATGCCTGGGCAATTGCACTCAATGCCAAGAAATTCCTGGGAATGCATGGGCAATCCCTTGCAATACCTTGCAATGCCTGGCAAGGCCTGGCTATGTCTGGGCAATGCCTGGCAGTGCCTCGCGATGCCTGGCAATGCTTGGCAATACCTTGAGAATGCCTGGAAATGCGTGGCAATGCCTGGGAAATGCTTGGCAATGCTTGGACATTGCCGTGAAATGCTTGGCAATGCCTAGGAAATGCCTGGGCAATGCCTGGCAATGCCTTGGCAATGCCTGGCAATGTGTGGCAATGCCTGGGCAATGCCTCGCAATGCCTAGGAATGCCTGAAAATGCCTGAAAAATGCCTGGCAATGCGTGGACAATGCCAGGCAAAGCCTGGGAATGTCTGGACAATAGCTTGCAATGCCTGGACAATGCCCGGCAATGCCTAGCAATGCCTAACAAATCCTGGGAATGCCTGTCAATGCCTAAAAAAATCCTTACAATGCTAGGACAATGCCTACCAATGCCTGGTAATGCTTGGCAATGCCTGGGTATTGCCTGGCAATGCCTGGCAATGCCTAGTAATGCCGAGCAAAACCTGTCAATGCCTGGGTAATGCCTGGCAATGCCTGGCAATGCCTAGCAATGCGTGGAAATTTCAGGGCAACGCCTGGTAATGCCTGGAAAATGCCTGGCAATGCTTTGCAATGCCTGGCAATGCCTAACAATGCATGGGAAATGCTTGGCAATGCCTGGCAATGCCTGGCAGTGCGTGGACAATGCCGGGCAATGCCTGGACAATGCCTGGCAATGCCTGGCAATGCCTGGCAATGCCTTGGGCAATGCTTGACAATGTCTTGCAATGCTTGGCAATGCCTAGCAATGCCTAGGAAATGCTTGGCAATGCCTGATCAATGCCTTGAAATGCCTAGAAATGCCTGGCCATGCCTGTGCAATGCCTACCAATGCCAGGACAATGCCTGACAATGCCAGGGCAATGCCTGGCAATCCTTGGCAATGCCTGGCAATGTCTGGACAATGCGTGGCAATGCCCGGGAACGCATAGAATTGCCTAGCAATTCCTGGAAATGCATGGCAATGCCTAGACAATGCCTCGTGATGCCTTGTGTAGCGGGAGGGCCGGTTCGGCCATCCCACCTCGCTGAAGCGAGGGGTGGTTGCGCACCACCCCTCGAGTCAGTGAGGGCTGGCCGGCGGCCAGCACTTCGCTGGCCGCCGGCCAGCTCGCTGCCGGCCGGCTGGACGGCCGGCGGCCGGCCAAGTGACCGGCCGGCCACCGGCCGGCCAGCCACCAGCCGCTGATCGCGGCCTCAGCCCGATCGGCGGCTGAGAGGCCACGAGGGCCTCGAGGGTGAGGCCTCGTGGCCTCGTGCCCTCGCCCCCCCTCGCCCTCCTTGCTAACGAGCAAGAGAGGACGAGGGATAGGGGGAGCGAGGGTGAGGACGAAATGACTGGCGCGAAATCGCCAGCGTGCCTCGCACACGACGATTTCGCGCCAGAACGACAAAACGTGAATCGAAGTTCGTTTACGACGAACTTCGACATAAAACGAACGAAATAACTCGTGCAAACACATGAGTTCGAGGTCAAAACCCCCGGTTTGGGTCCCAAAACCAGGGGTTTGGTTAAAAACGGAAATGGGCCTCCGGAGACTCGAAATATTCGAGTCTCCCTGCTCTGGGTCGTTGATGACGATTGCCCCTCAGTCTTGCGAAGGGGGTAAACCCCTGACGCGGACTGAGAACGCCATTCTGCGAACTCCGACGACGACTTCAGAGCAGGAGCTGGAGATCCAGCCCGTTACAGTGGTTCTCAGAGCGAGACGACCCTCGCGACCAAGGGTTCGACGGAAACGGCGGCTACGACCTAGATAAAACGCCGCCGGAAGCTGCAAGCAGCAGCAGAAACGCCAGAAGGGACTACGGCATCAACACTTGACGGATTGAAGCGTCGTAAAGTGCGTTGCAGAGCTGGAAAAACATCCTACTTGGTGAAGCCACTTTCTTCCAGCCTCTCCACACTTCCAAGGGGCTAGGAGGATTTTTGTGGGCCGGGTTGCGGAGTTCCCACCTCTAAAACCACAAAATCCTACTCATTTTCAAGGCTCCTTCAAACCTCCTTCATCCAAAAAATTGGGACAGCGTCCCTCCCCAAGCTTAGGGACTCTCACGACCTGAGAGCACCCTAAAAAGAAGGAGGGTGCCACCTTGGGGATTTTTGGCGGCTCCTCTAACGACGTCGGCTCAAGGAGGACGCCGCCAAGGGGCGCAAGACGCGCAAAGAAGACTCAAGAGGAGGCCAAGGAAGACAAGAAGACAAGAAGACAAGAAGAAAAGTAGTTTTTTGTCCTAGACCTTGTACTTGCTTCTCTTCTTGCTCTTTGTCTTAGTTTTGTGAGCGGTACTCACACTTCTTGTTACTCCCTTGTATTTTGATTTTCTGTTTTCCTAGATCCTAGTTGCTACCAAGTGCCGTGAGTCATGGCCTAGGAGGACTAGTTTCTAAACCCACGACCTTGTGCCGGCGTGGCGGCCTAGGAAAATAGAAATATAAATTGAAATTGCCTCACCGATCGTGAGAGCAACGTCTTAGGAGGCGATTCCTCCTCGTTGTGGGGTGATCCTCACAACAACCTTCACGTGCTGGTTGCACGAGCGACGGGATGGCAAGTGCCGGACCATCTAAGGCCAACAAGGGCAAGGTGGTGACGTTCTCACCACACGCCCTTGGCGGACTCCAAGTTTTGGGAGCCGCCGCCGCGAACACGGTTGCCAACCCAAAGGCAACCGTACCGCCTAAGGCAACCGTGTCGCCTAAGGCAACCGTGCCGCCGAAGGCAACCGTACCGCCTAAGGCAACCGACGCCAACCTCGGCGACACCGAGAAGCGTGCGGAGGCCGCAAAGGTGCTCGACGAGGACGTCGACGCGCACATGGGCGACCCCCATGCGACGGACGACGCGATGGAGGAGGATCTTCCAGAGGAAGACCCCGACGAAGAGCACGACGCCGACGATGGCGAAGGCGATGAGGATCGCGACCATCGCCATCGTCGTGCGGCGAACTCGAGCCGATTGCTCGAGAAGGGAAAGGCGTCCGCCGCATCGCCTGAAGCTGCCAACGGTAGCGAGACGACCGAGAGCAGCAAGGGCGTCGAAAGCAGTCACACGGGATGTTCCCGCGAGAACGAGCCGGACGACGACGCTGCAAAGGCAATTCGTGATGGCCGTCGTAGGCTTGCGGAGTTTGCTGCTGAGGCGGCAGACCGACTGAAGATCACCACCGACGGTGAAGACACGGCCCCACTCGGAGGAATAGGGGCGGACCCCCCTTCCTACGATGTGGCCGCGATGGGGCAGGGCAGCGCCCACTCGAGCATCGTCGCCGACGATAGTCTCCTCCGAAAGGTGGGACTCCTTGTAGGTGTGTACGCGAACCGTACCCTCTTGCAGTGGGTAAGGGTGCACGAACAACGCGAGGCCCTGGAGGCTATCGCCAATGCTCTGACGACATCAGAGCTCAAGTTCGCGTTCGCCAACCTGCTGGCCCACGTCGGGCAGAGCATCACGGATCTTGACCGTGATCGTCAGTTGCAGCGCCTGGCCGCCCATGAGGCAAGCCGCCGATGCAACGACCTCGACAAGGCGTTGCAGAGCGTGACCCAGGTGCGGATGCACCAGCAAGTGCAGCGCGTCGCAGCTGCGGATGCCACTGCCGGTGGCAGCGACGACTTGCCTACCTCGACGACTTCGGGGTCGGTCATGAACACGTCCTTCCTCCACAGTGTGGAGATCTTCCGAAAGGGCGTGAAGCTGACCGACTGGCTGAACCGCATGGAGCACGTTCTATGTGTCCACAAGGCTCCACTCAGCCAGTGGGGCGACCTTGCCACGACGCGGCTTGAAGACAAACTCTTCAAGTACGTGGTCAAGGAGTGGACTGCGCAGCAGCCGCACCTCGAGTGGCAGCCCATGCCGTGGGAGGCTTTCTGTGCGATCATGCGCAAGAAGTGCACCCAACGTGAGGAGGCGCAGCGCGCCTTCCAGAAGATCAAGGACTTCAGGCAGCTTGGTAGCTCGCTCGAATCCTACTTGAGCAAGTTCACCACACTCGTGGAGGAAGCCGAAAGCTTCACCGAGGGCGATGGTACTCAGGCGTTCAAGTACCCGGAGTGCATGCTGTTGGAGTACTTGCGTGATGGTCTCGCCAGCGAGAAGCTGAAGGACAAGACCACCACGACAGCCACTGGCCAAGCTTGGACAAGCTGGAGGGCGTTGCGCGACTACATGAGCGAAGTGTATTCGGCGAACCCGAAACACTACTCTGATGCACGGCCGAACACGCGTGCACATCAGGGGCGCGACATGCGCGTGGACGCTGCACGGGCTGGTGGGTCAACCGGACAACGAGGCGGGGCCAAGGGCAAGCAGCCTACAAACCCTCCTTCCAAGAAGGCTGGTGGATACAAGGGTCCCAACAACAAGCGCAGCCGCGAGAATGACGAGCTGCAGGCGGCGCGTGAGCGTCGCAACGCAGCCTTCCGCGAAGGGCTCTGCCAAAACTGCATGCAGCCGGGCCACTTTAGGGCTCAGTGCCCTGAGGCTGCTGGTGGTGGACAATTGGCCGCGGCGCTAGCTGCAGCAGCTGCACCTCGTGGGGATGGTGCAGCAGGAGGCCGCGGACAAGGCCGTGGACAGGGTCGCGGTCGCGGCAATGGGCCCGGCCGTGGCAACGGACAGGGCCGTGGGGCGGGTTTTCCCCACCCCTGAGTGACGTCAGTGGGGACCACTCAGGGGTAAAACTGGATCACGAGTGTGAGTTCATGTTTTCAGACGAGGATGTTAAACAATTTGAGTTTTTGACGAGTTCAAATTTCTCTGTTGTTTTCTCCCCTCTCATCGAACCTCATTCTGCACTTGCTGATCGACATTGCCCACTAAATCTGGCATCACCAGACGAGATGCATGACCGAACCTGCTTAGTGGTGGCGACACCAACCATTGTACAAGAGTTGTGTAACACAGTGATTGAAGCAAACGCCCTCAAAGCAATGAGTTCAATCACGTTCGCAGTACCTTTAGTCGACGATTTCGACCCAGGCAAATTTAAAGACTGGAAGGTCCTAGCCGAATTCACACGTGCCCACAAGATGTGGACTCGAGTAGGTGAATCATGGGAGTTGCGACGCCCGTCGTACAGATTCCGTGTTTATCACAACTCGGCTTACCGTCGTCGAGTCTGTTCACTCGGAAGAGTGGAGGCAACATGACGATGCAGTTCAAAGGACACCTAGCTGGTGCTCCCGTGAACGTACTGGCTGACACTGGAGGGGACGACTCTTTTGTTAGCCTTGGCTTTACGCGTCAGGTTGGCCTGAAGTACAAGCCATCAAATGGCGCAGTTGTTGTCGGTGAAAATCGTACGGTACCCGTGATTGGTACTTGTAAAGCAAAAATTTGTATTCAAGGGTACACACAGAGTGTCACGTTGAAGGTACTCAACCTTCTTGACCCGTTTGATGTGGTGCTAGGCGATCCCTGGCTCCGTGACAACAAGGCTCTAATGTGCTTTGAATCAAAACGTTTGATCATCTGGAAAGGACAACGCCGCTTTACGTTGATTCCGAGTACGGAATTATCACCGACCCGACTCAAAGTCCATGCCAGCTTGTCTGCAATGCAGGTCAAGAGACGTATTCGACAAGGTTGTCGATACTTCTTGGCTCAGCTGCAGAAAGTGGAGGACGACGTGACGGAAGACACGCCACAAGAGATCAGATCTCTATTGGCGGAGTTCTCGGATGTATTCCAAGACCCACCGGCTGGGCTTCCACCAGAAAGACACATGGGCCACACGATTCCGCTGCAACCGGAGGCGACTCCTCCGTTCAGACCCATGTATCGCCTTAGTCCAGCAGAAAGGCGAGAGGCCGAACGCCAAATCAAAGAGTACCTTGCAAAAGGATGGATCGAGCCAAGTAGCTCGCCGTACGGTGCGCCGATCCTTTTTGTGAACAAAAAGGA
>SZWC01012951.1:55588-60588 GCA_023375785.1 Penium margaritaceum
CACACACACACACACACACACACACACACACACACACACACACACACACACACAGACTGGCCAAGGGCTGCACACGTAGGGGAAATGTTTCTTGTCAGGATCATGCTTGCTATCTCCGTAGGTGCTCCCTATGGAACCGCTATCTTGGCCTTTTTGGAAACTGCTGCACCTTCTTCAAATCTCTGGACGTGAGCGTGCGGATGGACATTCTCTTGTTGGTCTTTTCATTATGACACACTTGGGAGCAACTAGTGAGCAACGAGGCTCAACTACGGTGAAAGTAAGGGGGGATGTGAGGTTGGAAAGTGCAATCAAGGTACAACCATAGCATAGTACAGAAATCGTAAGCAAAAAGGGCATGGCCATTGAGCAACCACATTTGAGCCAGGGCACAATGTTGAAGCAAGGGCACAAGGGTGCCTTGGGGTGCACTTCCAGGATGTGAACAGACGTAGGTTGAGTATATGCGGCACACCTATCGCACAACTTTCATGCGCAGAGCATTGAAGGGGCAACAAGGCTGAAATCAATATGCAACTAGGGTAGATTGAAGGTGTCACTTTTGCACAAGATGGATACAATTAGGTTTCAAGTAAGATGGAACGAAGGCACAACAAGGTGAGGGTCTTGGAAGCATCCTTTGCCTAGGACCCACCTCACTCCATCAGATAGGAGAATGTCCAACCTCATCTCATGTCCAGAAAACAGATCCCCTGCAGAAATTGTTTTGGTCTTGAATGCAATCCTACACCACCGAGTCATGCAAATGAGAACAATTTCGCCAGCTACTCAGTCCCAACACCCTTGGGACAATGCATTGGTTGTCCTACACAGCCAATGCATTCCCACAAGGCAATGCATGCAACTAGGGCATAGTGAAAAGGGCGAGCACGGCACAAATATGTCAAAGCAACGGCAATTCCCAAGAATGCATCTATCCTAGTCTGGGAGTGTCTGATTGCATGCATTGTACTGACATTTCTCTTGTAAATGTTTATGAATCGCATAGAGAACCAGCCTCTGAATCTACAAGTGCAATCACAAGCCAAGTCCGCCGCCAGAAACATCGTCTTGACCACTATGGTGGCCATTTGCACGCGTTCTGTGCGCCACACCGTCACCATGGCCATCGTTCACGTCACTGTCGCTGCTATCGTCGTCGCTGTCATCATCTTCAATGTCGTCTTCGTCCTCTACATCATCCTCAATGTCATCGTCGTCTTCATCCTCACTGTCACCCATTTCCACCTGCCTTCCCTGCCTTCGTCGGCGGCGGCCTCGAATCCACCCTAGCAACCTCCGTGCGTCCTCAGCGTCTTCCGATTCGTCATTTTGTAGAAGGTTCCGCAGCTCCCTGTCCACCCTCACCTCCTCTTCCTGCACCCAGACATCATCATCTTCCTCCACACCCTCAACCACATCCATGTCATCCTCTTCGTGGTCTCCATCATCATCATCGTCATCATCCTCGTCCGTCGCAATCTCATCCTCCTCCTCTTCGTCGCGGCCCCCTCGACCCTCCAACTCAGCCAACAGCCTCGCCTCCTCCGCCATCTCATCTTCCTCATCTTCCTCCCCCTCACTCCCTTCCTCCTCACTCATCCCCTCAACGTCCTCGAAATCCGAGTCGTCGTCCGCAGGCCTCCTCTTCCCCACCTCAAACAGCCTCACGATGCTCTCCGAGTCAGCATTCTCATCCATCGCCACCACCGCCACAGTCGCATCGGTCGGCTCCAGCGCCAGATCCAGCACGCAGCGGTCCACCGGGACAGTAGCTATGTCGCAGTAGGTTGCTGCGTCGATCGTCTTGAAAGCGGCAAAGAGCGGGTGCCGCCGCCGGCGCCCGTGCAGGGCCGCCATGATTTCGTCGGAGGAGCGGCGCAGCGTGGCGTAGATGACTTCGCCTGTGGCGTTGAATTGGATGGTCGTCTGGTCGAGGGACGGCACGCTGCGAAGCAGCTTCTTCATTCGAAGGTCCCACACCTCCGAGTTGATGATCACCTGACATACAGTGACGGAGGTAGTCCNCACTCATCCCCTCAACGTCCTCGAAATCCGAGTCGTCGTCCGCAGGCCTCCTCTTCCCCACCTCAAACAGCCTAACGATGCTCTCCGAGTCAGCATTCTCATCCATCGCCACCACCGCCACAGTCGCATCGGTCGGCTCCAGCGCCAGATCCAGCACGCAGCGGTCCACCGGGACAGTAGCTATGTCGCAGTAGGTTGCTGCGTCGATCGTCTTGAAAGCGGCAAAGAGCGGGTGCCGCCGCCGGCGCCCGTGCAGGGCCGCCATGATTTCGTCGGAGGAGCGGCGCAGCGTGGCGTAGATGACTTCGCCTGTGGCGTTGAATTGGATGGTCGTCTGGTCGAGGGACGGCACGCTGCGAAGCAGCTTCTTCATTCGAAGGTCCCACACCTCCGAGTTGATGATTACCTGATATACAGTGACGGAGGTAGTCAGAGATAGCACAGATTGTCTCCTGTGAAAAAGTATGAGCCACAGATGTACTCCAAGGTGGCTACGGCTGCCGTACAGCAACAGCCAGCTTTGTCTGAACCAAAAAATCATCCGCCAGCAGCAAGTCAGTCTGAAGGGAAAACATTCATTCGGTTTGGTGTGGTTCCCTATGAGCCAGAGACACACACATGCATGTCATGTCACGCCACGAGACGGAGGGACTTAGGGTTCCATAGGAACCATTACTATGTGCCCTACTAGAATCATTGGCTGGCACCTCACTCACCTCATTCCCAGCAGGATGAAAGCCTCCCCCACCAAAGTCCGAGAACTGGTCAAAACGGTGCACGGGCCGCGGCAGCCGTGGGTCCCACAGCAACCCGTTCCACATCAGGAGCTCGTCCAACGGACTGAAGTGAACTTGAGGGAGCCCTGACGTGCGGCTTGCCATGCTGGCTGCTGCACCGCCCGCGCCACCACCTGCAAGGAGCAAAGCCCCCGCCCCTCCTCCTCCCCCAACTCCTCCTACTCCACCGCCTCCGATTCCGCCCCCACCGAGAACGTTTCCTCCGAGCGATCCAGTGGCCATGACCGGGCCGTCGGCGAGACTTATCTTCGGGCTGCCCGAGGCTGCGTCAAAGAGGAGAACCTCTCGCGAAGGCCCTCCGTCTGCCCGAATTGCTGCCACGACTGCCCCCGAGTTGCTGAATCGGCCGCCGCGGCAGCCCGCAAAGGTGTGCAAGGGCCCCGCGGGAAGATCGTCGGTATCAAAGAGCTTCACTTCCGCACGAGTTGAGGAGAGGAGGAGGGAGGGGCGGAGGAGAAAGGAAGAGGAAGAGTCCTGCCNCGCTCCCCCACCCACCGCCTTCATCATCCCCTGGCCCGTGCCCCACAAAGCATGTTGCAGAGATGGGCACGAGCTCTTCCCTCACAGCCCTCCAAAGTCGGAACCTGCTGAACACAAAGTGTCTATCCAGCCTCCTCCCGTTCATCCCCCCTGACGGTGGCAGCCTTTCCCTCGCCGCCAATCTGCACGTGATGTTGAAAGGCGCGTCGAGTGCATGAGAGGGCTCGGGGCACTTGTGAGGGTGGAGGAGGGAGAGGGGAGGGAGAGTGGTGATGGGCGCGTGGCACTGTCTGTGCTGATGCTTCAGCCACGACGTCACTATGGCATCCAGCGTGACTTCCGGCGCAGGAGGTCCTGCTGCTCCTGTCGCAGCAGCTGATGCTGTCGCTGCACCAGCTGCTGCAGCAGTAGCTCCTTCACCCAACACACCTCCCCCTCCCCCTCCTCCTCCTGCACCAGCTCCAGTTCCATCACCATTCATACTGTGGGCTCGAGAGACGGACGGCACGCTCTGTTTCTCGCTCCCTGCTGCTGCCGCCTTTGCTGCAGAGGTCATCGCAGCAGACTGACTGCTGGTCCTAAGACCACTGAGGCTCAACCGGTGGTTGGTGCCAGTAGGGGTGTGGAAGGAGGCGGACCGAGGAGGAGTGATGTAAGGGTTGCCACCACCACCACCACCACCACCACCACCACCACCACCACCACCAATGGGTCCCCCACTATGCCCAGGTCTGCTGTGATGTTGATGCTGTTGTTCTGCCGCCTGTCTGTTGCCACCGCTGCTGCTGTTGTTGCTGCTGCCGTTCCCACAGCTGCTGCCCCCGACCCCCCCTCTGCTGCTACCAGTAGCTGAGGTATGGGCACGTTTTGCTGCTGGAGGTGTGAGGAAACTATTTCCCCCGCCACCCACACCACTTGTTCCCGATGCTTCCCTTGCAGTGCCACACTTTCCTTCACCTCCACCACTCCCTTGTCCCTCGCGGTGCTTCCTCTTCGTTCCAGAGGTAGGTCCGTGTGCTGGCACAGGAGACCTCTGCTCCAACGGTGCACTTCGCGCTATGGCAGCAGCAGCACCAGCGTCAGCTGGGGCTGATGCATTCATTGCAGCTGGCAGTGGTGGTGGTGGCACTGCTGCTGCTAACCCCTCTTGCTGTGCTTCTGTTGCTATGGGTGCAGCTGCATCTGCTGCTGCAGCCGCCGAATCCACCTGCTCACCTCCAACTCCTCCCGACATATTCCCCTCAGGCGACGCTTTCCCTGGAGTGATGAGGGCACCGTTGTTGGTAGGAGTGCGGAGTTTCCAGCTAGTGCCAGAAAGCCTCCTAGTCCTCTTCTCCATCTCACAAGCAGTAGCACCAGCAGCAGCGCCACTTGCAGCCGCGCACGGAGCACTCGGCCCAGCGCTGGCTGTTCCTGGTGCTGCTGCTACTGCTGCTGCTGCTGCTGCTGGTAACAGACCATGCCTGGCACCCACTATCAAGCCACGAGAGGGCCAGGAGAATGCAGCAGGGGGCTCTGCTGCTGCAGCAGCTGCAGCAGCGGCAGCGCGAGCTTTCTGCACAGACGAGGCCATGGGAGTCGCAAGACCCTCCTGCACAGGAGCGAGGGCAGCAGCCGCTGCAACGGTCGCAGAGGGTGTTCTTGGAGCAGGAAGGCCCTGACTGGGGGTTGGTGCTGCTTCTGCCGCTGACTCAG
>SZWC01012951.1:63088-66044 GCA_023375785.1 Penium margaritaceum
TTTTTTTTTTTTTTTTTTTTTAAGTTAAGAAGAGTCCTTTCGAAAGNACGACGACTCCGACGACCCGCCCTGGCTCTTCTTTGCCCTGGTGGAGCGTTTCCACTCGGTGGGCTTGTCAATCACCTCGCCCGTCTTCACGAGGTACCGAACCTTCGTGCCGTCCTCGAGGAGCTTGTGGCCGACGCGGCTCGCCACCTTCTGCGCGCGCGAGTACAGCATCACGTTGCTGCTGTGCACCGGCGCCTCCACCTGGATGATCTGGCCTGCTTCGCCCTCCGCCTTGCCCTTCACGTGCTTGGTCTTGATGTTGATGTCGCGCAGCAACACCGTCGAATTGTGAGTGAAGATTCTCGTCACCTCACTCACCTTGCCCTTGTCCTTGCCTGCAATCACCTGCACAGTGTCGCCAATCTTCACGTGGATCTTTTGGCGCACGGGCAGACCGTTGGGCTTCAGCTCTTTCTTCTCCCACCGCTTGATCGCCATGCGAACGACGCCAGGCGCCGGTCTTGAATCTAGGGTTGATGGTGTGGCGCCAACACTCCTCGCCAGACCAAGAGAAGGTGCGAGGAAGCCGCTGTCCTTGGCCCCATGGGAGAGAGTCAAGGACCTGAACGCGCTGTGCAGGGAGGCGGAAGTCTGGAGAGCCGCCATTGTCTCGGCCCTGCAATTTCCGGGTGCGCTCAAAGGTATTTTGGACCAAGAGCGACTCAAACCGGCTTCACACGCTCTCTCCTCTTCGCAGAGGGCTCAGAGTCCAGAAGGTTCAGGCGCGAGCTGCGTCCGGGGCCTCGCCGCAGGACAGTGCCGTTCCACGGCACGATCGAGCAACCAAGCAGCTGACAGAGGCGGCGAGGAATTGGGTTGGTCGGAGAGAGTGGAGTGGATATGAGAGCTGTGGTCATTTTGGTCATTTTCCCCCACCTTCAATACAAACACTTCTTAGAAGCAGTGATGTAGACACTTCAAACACCCAAATGGACTCACGGTTGCTCCATACATTTGACAAGTCAGACATGGATTTCTTAGTAAATGTTTGAAGGCTAGTCATGTTTAGGGCGAAACTTCACTCTTAAGAATTTGAAAAACAGCGAAGTTAAGAATGATAGCTTAGCCAGGGGGGGATCTCTGACCATCCTACGTGGCACAAGTCACACAGCACGCAGCACACGTCACTCGGCACGTGTGGCGCGTCGCGCGTGTGCCGACCAAAGCAAACAACGGCGGGCATGGCGATGCTGCAAGAGGACAACGCTTCCGCAGTAGATCATGGAATGCAACAACGCTACCACCTTGTTGGCCATGCGCAGTCACGGCAACCAGCAGTGCCCAGCAGCATGCACCAGCGGACAACAACACATGACTGCACGGGTAGAGCTGTGGGAACACGACCCTTAGTCACGGAACCAAAACCATTGCCTTGATTTGCTCTCATGTGCAGCAACACCACACACACCCACCTGCAGCTTGGTCAAGATCTGGGCAAGGGCGGGGTCCCTTGCGAGGCCCAGCAGCACGCGGCACGCCAGCGCACGCACGCAGTCGCTGGCGGGCAGCGCCAGCACGGACGACATGCCCATGGTGGGCTTGCACTGCAGCAGCTGCAGCATGGCTCGAATTCCATTGGCCGCACGCAGAGCATCCCGCGCGTGCCTGTAACCCGCCTCCATGAAGGCTGCCAGGCCTGCGCCGCCGCCGCCAGGGCCAAGACTGATCCTTAGCTCTGGGAGGGTTGGTGCTGCCGTGTCTGCTGCCGCTGCCGGCGCAGCGGGGGTGACAGCGGCAGCAGGTTCTCCTGTTGCTGCGGCTGTTGCTGGTGGTGGTGGTGGTGGTGGGGGGGTTGCTGCTGCTGCTGCTGTTGCTGCCGCCACCGTTACTACTGGACCTGCTACTCCCGGAGCAGCACGGGAGGGTGTGGGCTGGGAGGGAGCGTTTGGGTGGGTGGTTCGAGCATGAGACTGGGTAGTCCCTCCAGCGTTGGCGTTGCTCTGGGTGATGGCCATGGCAGTGGCTGTGTTGTTGGCGGTGGTGGTGACAGTGGTAGTGGCAGTGGTGGCGGTGGAGGTGGTGGAGGAGATGAGGCTCGGGAAGGGGCAGATGAGATTCACCAGGACGTGGAGGGCTGACGTCACCACCTGAACACGACAGGTGCCGTGCAAGGTGCATGGGTAGGAACTGTGAAACGAAGGCAGCACAGGACACACGGATGCATTCATTCATGCACGGGTGCATTCATTCATGCACGGGTGCATTCATTCATGCAAGCAAGGAAAACACGGCAGACACACGGATGCATTTATTCATCCACGTTTGCATCTACTCATGCACGCGCGCCACATACGGCGTATGCACGGATGTATTCCCTCATGAACAGATGCATTCATTCATGCACGGATGTATTGTATTCCCTCATGCACGGATCCATTCATTCATGCACAGATGCATTCACTCATACACGGATGTATTCACTCGTGCACGCATGCAACACACTGCAGACCGAGTGGTGTGCTTAGGAGTGAGGCGTGTGGTAGAGAACACAGGCGACAACTCAGCCATTCACGTTGTGCATGGGTGTAACACCACCCTCACACACGTTGTGCATGGGTGTAACACCCTCACAGACGTTGTGCATGGGTGTAACACCCTCACAGACGTTGTGCATGGGTGTAACACCCTCACACACGTTGTGCATGGGTGTAACACCCTCACAGACGTTGTGCATGGGTGTAACACCCTCACAGACGTTGTGCATGGGTGTATGAACACCCTCACAGACGTTGTGCATGGGTGTATGAACACCCTCACAGACGTTGTGCATGGGTGTATGAACACCCTCACCCACGTTGTGCGGAACAAATAGCTCCTTCAAAGCTACATGCAAAGGAGATGGTGGACTTGGGTGGGGCTGAGAGGAGGGTTGGGGAGGACTGGGGGGATGAAGGAGCGCCGGGGAGGG
>SZWC01012952.1:59420-69575 GCA_023375785.1 Penium margaritaceum
GTAGCCGTTAAGAACCAGCGAACACTGCTGACAAAAACAGAGTCCGTGGTAGAGTGTGGAGACAAGGTATAGTACCACTCGTAAAGCCACATGAAGGGCTCTAGCTTGTGGAGCCTACAAAACTGTGCAAGGAGGTTGACAACAAATGCGATGTCGAGGCGTGTGGTAGTAGCCAGGTATATTGGAGATCTAATAATACGGAGGTACAAGGTCGCGTCTCGTGTCCTCCCAAGTTGTGTAGGGTCGGCCACCTCTAGGGCATCCTATTTGTCAGGTGTGAGACGTGTGGAGGCTATCGGCACTGCGCCAAGGAGATCACTGAAACGCTCCCTCACAACATGTACATATCGAGGCTGTTGCAGTAGGAGTATCCAACGTCTACGGTCTCGCACGATCTCCATGCCAAGAAACACAATTGTAGGACAGAGGTCCTTCATCCTGTAGGTAGTCTGGAGGACCGCCTTGGCCTCCTTCACGGCCTCCATAGAGGGACACGCGATGAGGAGGTCTTCCACATAGACCACGATGGCAATGAACCACTCACGTGATTGTTGAATAAAAAGAGAGGGATCTGCCTCGCTCTGTACATATCCTGCATGAGTCAGGGTGCCTGTGATCTGTGGGTTCTAGCACCGAGGAGATTGTGAACCGAGGGGCGCCCGGCGTGACGGTCACACACCGAGCCCTTGGGATAAACCTCCCAAACCTCGATCCCTTGGTGTTTGGGCCAACCCTTGAGATGTAGCACGACCCTCTCCTAGCAGCAAGGCTGCTGCTAGTGACCAAGGTTCCCGCCGTGCGACTCTCCCAGCGGCGTTGGCACCAAGGTACGCTGCAGAAGACTTGTAGGACCAAATGGACGTGTGCGAGGCAATACTTGGAACACAAAGAGATTTGGGCAAGGAATGAATCCCTTAGACTTAATAGATCAGTACATGGCAATGTACAGCGCCCTGTCTCTGTACATTGCCTTGTACATGGTAAGATTGCCATGCCTAGAACAAGCCTTTGGCTTCCTTATGTATTAGCCCCTATGAGCCGCGGGAAAGAGGTCTAAAGCCCTCTACGGAGATTCAATTATGCTACTAACACATGCATCATTTAGTACGTGCCGCGAGCTTTCCAACGCACCAAAGAACGCCTCAATCCGTGGAGAAACGGCGAAGTTATGGCCGTTTGAGTGCTCCACGCGTGACGGCTACTGGCAACACTGCTAGCGGAGGTCACGGCCGCCCAAAGCGTCCTTGCTTGATAATGCAGCTCCAGCCACCATCCTGAAGCGCCCATGGACCCCAATGAACCTTTCCTCATTGGATAAGCGTCCATCCAGGGGCGCTTCGGCTGCAGTGGGCGAGAAAGTCGCTCCGCCATGCTTGGGGTCAAACCGGTACGTCTCCTGTTTTCTAGAGGTGCGCCTCCCACCTTTGCACGGCCGTATTACTCTCGTCTCTGCACCGAATGACCCGGTTCTTGGGTCAACTTCGCACATTTTTTCACGTAAAATACAGTGAGGGCATCAAAACTTACATATGAAGTCAGCATAATAACGTAATCATCGCCTCGACCGGTGGCTCCCAGAACATCACCCCCCCTCCGAGGGCGCACCGTATCGGTGCGCTCTTGGTACGCTCGGAGGACTGTGTTGACAGCACCGCCTCTGTGGAAATCAGCTTCAGGGATCCAGCAGTTGTGCTCAGGCCCATAGCGGATTCATTGCACCAGGTACTGCCATCCGTTACCGCGCCAAAAGTGCCCGAGAATCGTCTCCACCACATACTCCTCTTCACCCTTTACCAAGACTAGTAGAGGAGCCTGTCCCTACGTTGCGCACTGCGCATCCGGCTCCTTGTAGACCTTGAGAAGGAAAACGTGGAACACGGGGTGGATACCGTACTGGTCTGGCAGCTCCAACTCGTAAGAACTATAAGTGGATGCATGCAAGGTACAGGCTTTTATACTTGTTGAGCTTTGCTAAAGCTTGTGCTTGTAGTGGCTCCACTGTAGCCAACCTCAACCTACAGTTCTACTTGGTGCATCGTTTGACCGCCAAGTGTCATCCTTAAAGTAAGCCTCAGTAAGCTTCCTAGAAGCTTCCTGTCCCAGTTTGGGCTACAAAAAAGATTGTACCCTTTGCAGGGTTTGAACCCGCAACTTCTCATATGAGACTCCGGTGTCTATTCAACTAGGCCACAAAGGTATAATTCCTTTAATGATTCACAGTGTTCATACCCATTATGGACTGTACATTCCTGGCCCATCTCAGAACAGACCAAGGGGACGTAATCCATATAGCAGTGCATGCCTTGTCTGTATATGCAGCTAGCCAGCTAGACAGTGGAAAATATGCATACCATTTCAACAAATCTCTCCCTTGCACCTTTGTCCATCTGTCGCTCC
Source organism: Penium margaritaceum (assembly GCA_023375785.1). Classification (NCBI taxonomy): domain Eukaryota; kingdom Viridiplantae; phylum Streptophyta; class Zygnematophyceae; order Desmidiales; family Peniaceae; genus Penium; species Penium margaritaceum. The sequence goes on from SZWC01012952.1 coordinate 61,818, forward strand.
TTTGGCTCCATCGATGCCTTGGAGCTCACCCTTCCTCTGCTGCACTCCTCATGCCAAATCAACGAATGCCTGCATAGTGCATGTCACTCTCCAACAGCTTGGTCATGTAGTAAAAAAACATGCTCTTGGTTTCACAATGCTACAAGTCCACCACGTTCTTCATGACCTGGTCATGTGAGTAGTGGTAACGTATGTTGATGTGCTTTGTTTGTCGAGGGATGATCTCGTCTCCAGCCAAATAGATGGCGCTCATGTTTTCCACGTGTACGACTATGACGTCCTTCCGTGGGAGTGTCATTTTGCTAAGCAGGCTGCGCAGCTACTGAGTCTACTTACACAACTCAGACAGAGCAACGTACTCTTCCTCACACACATACACAATCCTGCTTCCTTCTAGCCCATGAGATGGCAGCACCATTCAAGATGCACACATATCCAGAGGTGGATTTTCAGCCGTCAAGATTTCATCCCCAGTTAGCGTTGGTGTAGCACTTCTACCGAAGGGGGTCCGTACCGTCTTGGCCTCTAAGGAAGAGGTGATGCCCCCAATTTTTCCGCGTCCCTGATTTTTCCGCGGGCGGTCACTCTCCGCGGATCTCCGCGGATTATGCACTTCACTTCTACTAGTGAGTGGCCGGACACTGGTCACCTTCAGGCTATCGGCTATTTCGCAGACCATGGGCTTGGGACTGCTGCGCACACATGATGAAAACTAATACTCCGCGGCCCACCAGAGTATGGCAACCGACAATGGCAAACTCCCAACGATCAGTTGTTCCGCGGACCACAGGTCTAGACCTCTAGATCTTAATGAGAAGCGACACTCCGCGGCCCACTAGATCACGGCACCCCGCAATGACAAACCCCTGATTATCAGCTATTCCGCGGACCACAGGTCTAAACTTTTGCGCAGACACCTCACCGATGAGTGATGCTCCGCGTTCCACTTCTTCCCACACGGAAGTCCACCACCTCGTGGCGTCCGACTCCTCTCCGCGGAACCCTGTTCCGCGGACGTGTGCAAGCAAGGGACACCGCCGGCAACCCACCTCACTCAGATTTTTGGTACTTCACGCACTCTCCCACAGTCCGCGGATCGGACTCCGAGAGCAACTGAGGGCAAGAAGGCGATGGGCGGAGCATAGGGATGAGAGTAGGCCAATGACTTTGATAAAGCTGATTGCGGAGTACATGGAATACTTTTGGAAGACAAGCAAGTCTGAGTTGCACTTGTGCTATTGCTGGTGGGGCCCTTTTCTACTTGGGACTCCGCACAGCGTGTCTACACGCCGTCGGTCTCATCCCTCTCACACCATCCTATTTCCTCCAATTTTGGACTCCACGCGGTGCGGCTACGCACCGCGGGTCTCGTCCTATTCACACACACACACACACACACAGCCTATCTTCTGCTGATCATGTTCTCCATCCGCGGTTCGTGCACGCGGTTCTTCGTGTTCTTCCTTGAATCTTCGTCTTCCACGGTGCGTCTCCCGGGACTCCTCCGTGATTGATGCTTGGTCGCTTATGCTGATTGGACGTTTTCTCCCCTGATTGCTCAGTTCCTCCGCTGTCCTGCCTGTGCTTTGTCAGTGGCCGCGGATTCTACTGCGACTTGTCCCTGTTCCCTTTGCACCGCGGCTCTTCCCTCCACTGCTTCCCGCCTTTCCACAAGTTCTTTGACTGAGGAGAACCGCCGCAGACGAGTTGTTGGCCTGCGGCGGACTTCCCATCAATACCCTGGCCCTTTCCTCCTCGGATCCGCGCTACCCCTCGCTCAACCGCATCCGCGGGAGCCAGCATCATGTGCGCGGACCCTCTGCCTTCTCGGTCCCCATTCCGCGGATTGCTTCTTTTGCGCAGCTGCGGCAGATTTGTGCCTGACACTGATGCCCCCAACCCCCCTTTTTTTCGAGACTCTGTCCCAGAGTCTCTCAGTGCGTTTTCTGCGTGAAATGCTTGCGGGGCTTGGGGCGACCCCGTTCCTGGCACGGCCGGCAGTACTTTTCCACCGTTCCTCCCCTCCGCTTGAGCTTCACCGCGCACTCGTCGTGGACGAATAGCCGGCATCCTTCACACCGCGCTCGGATTGTGGGTGCGCCGACCAAGTTCTTCCATGAGGAGCAGTGTGGCGCGCGCTCGTACTTTTGACAGCTTGAGCATCGGTAGATCCGTTTGCCTTCGCTGCTCCGCCCAACCTCCTTGGCGCAGGATTCATGTGCAAGGCCTCCGCAGTGCTCGCACCGGTAGACTGACCCCTCAAGCCGACCAAAGCAGTTGTCCCCCGTGGAGATGCGCTTGTTGGAGAACTTCCATTTCATCCTTGGCGACTTGTTGCGACAGTTGCCGTAGGTCCAGATGCCCTCTTTCCCGCGCTTGCCACACCAGAGGTGGCACATGGTCCGACACATGCCGCAGGGTTTGCCGAACTCGGTCGGCTCTGTTTCACACCCTTCGCAGAGTGGGGCCAAAGTTTCAGTGGCGTAGGATAGTGAGGCCCCTTCTTCCACGATTTCCACTCCCACACATCTTTGACACTGCCCTGCCCATACTGAGCTACCCGTTACAAGGCAGGCCTGATGAGCCATCCGGCCACACTGGGTGCAGCGCTCCCCCGTGCGGACAGCCTTTATGCAGGTGGGGCAGTTTTCTGCAGCAGGTGCAGGCGGATCCTGCTCTTCCTCATCCTCCGAATCCACCTCCTCTCCTTCTGCGGTGACACGCGGCGGCTTCCGGATCCCATGCTCGCGCTCGATCTCCTGGCGGCACTTCCGACACTTCTCTTCTCCGCTCCGCTCTCCCTTCGTGTTCCGCGGCTGCTCCACGCACTTGTCGCATATCCTTCGGTGGCATCCTTCACAGTCCTGCACCCGTCTACCCCAGCGATGCCCGCATTGAGCACACGTCTGTCGTGCCTTTTCCTTCTGAGCCTGTTCCGCCGCTGCCATCCGACCTTCCTCTAGCCATTGTCGCATGGTGGCCCCCGTTGCCGTGCGAGGCCCTTGCCGCGCCCCGGTTGCCTCCTCTTCCTCCTCCTCTTCCTCCTCATCAGGGTCCCATCCCCCTCTCGCTTCTCCTCCCCCGGAGCCTGGGCCGGCTCCGCCGCCTCCTTCTTCTTTCTGCTCTGCCTCTTCCCCCTGGCCTTCACTCATGCACCGCAAACAGGTGCGGTTCCAACCAATGCAGCTCTTGGCCAGCCCTTGGTGCACGGGTTGGCCGCAGGCGCGGCAAACGACTTTCAGGAGCTTCTCCTTGGGCAGGTTCTCCCCACAGACTGCGCAGGGTCCCGTGTAGGCAGCCAGGGCGCGGGGGCTCATAGGGACAATCCTCCGTGGAGCGTCGGTGACCCCCTGTGGGGTCATCTCTTCGCTGCCCGTCTGTTGTGATCTTGACTGTTGCCGTTCTTGTTGCTCCTGTTGTTCCTGCGGCTCCTGCTGCTCCTGCTGTTCCTGCGGTGCTGGTTGTTGTAGGCCCCTCAATCATTGTGCTTGCTGTTCCTGTACTATACGTCCTTCTTTCGCGGAGACCTCTTGCACGTCAAAGCCGTCCGTCGGTTCTTCTTGGAGTTCTTGACTCCATACTTTCTCCTGCTCCGACACCTGGGTCTCACACTGTTCCAACACCTCCTCCGCACGCCACCCCCTTGATCCCTTGCGCGCCTCGAGCGGAGGGAGTTCTCCACCCGTGCCGGGTATGTGCGTTTGCCAGGCCGGGGGTAGCAGGACAAACTCTTTCGCAGGGTAGCTCCGTTCACTGAATCCATCTGGCCCCTCCAGCCACACTCGTCCCACATCCACCGCGGCCATGCGGTACACTTGCCGTGCCTCTTCTGCTTCACGCCCTGCGCCGGGAAAGGGGCGGAGGTATACCAGGTTCCCTTCCTCAATTGCTCCGTGGTTGAGGCGTCGGTTGGCGGCATCACATCCGCGCCAAGCCAAGACCGAGGCTCGGAGTCGTGCCTCTGCCCTTACCGCGGCGGTCTTCTGGCATCGCGCCCGGTACCACTCCTGCACTTCCTTATCCCTTGCCAGCTCCCGCTCCTTCTCTGAGCCGCCATCTTGCTGCTGCTCCGGGTCCAACGGCAGCAGTAGCGGGGGCTGCAGTATGCCGAGTGCCGCGCGGGGGGGCTTCCCAAAGAGGAGGGCATGCGGCGAGAATGTGGTGGCACGGCTACGGGTAATGTTGATGAAGTGGGCGGTCTTTTTGAGGGTTTCCCCCCAATCTTTGGCCTCCGCGGTGGCCAGCGCCCGCTCCAGAATCTCGTGCAACCGCTCGACCTGGCCCTGGGATTGATGTCGGTATCGCCATGCTGCACATGCTGCACATGCTGCACATGCTACACTCCCCACTCTGCAAGCTGCTCGCGGAACGCTCTCGCGAACTCGGTGTTGTTGTCACTGTGCACCACGCGACACCCTCCAAATTTGTAGAACACTTCCTCCCGAATGAAGCGTGCCGCGCGTTCAGAGGACTTGTCGGGGACGGCCCGGACCCACATATACTTGGTGAAATGATCCACCGCTGCAATCCAGTACCACTCTCCTTGGGCGCGGCGAGGACGAGGTCCATGGAAGTCAACAATGATGCGGTCCAATGGCTCGCCGATGGGGGAGGGCAGGAAGAGCGGCATGTCCCGCGACGTTATCTTGCGGTGGCACTCACATGGCGCACAGTGTTGCACCACGTCTTTCACAACCGCCAGGAGGTTTGGTATGTGCAGGATGGGGGTGAGGCGCTCCTTGAGTGCTTGGACGCCAGTGTGGTGGTGTTGATGGTATGCTTCGACCACCGCTCGTTGCATGGTGGGTGGGGGCACCCATAAGACCTGTGGTGTGGTCCGCCACAAACGGCCACCTTCCCATGCGTACTGTTCGCAGGTGACGGCGAGATCATCCTTCTTCCTCCTGTCATATTCGACCCCCATCCGCACCCCCAAGGCTTTGTACACCTTCTCCGTCTCCACCTTCTGCTGTTCCTTGGTTGTGGCGCGGAGCAGGATGTGCGCGGCTTGCTAGATCCTCCAGTCCTCCGTCTCGGTGGGCTTCTCTTTCACCACCTTTCCCGCGGCTGCTTCTCCCTGCTTCCTCTTCTTCTCCTTTTCCGGCGCTGGCAGTCCCTGGGCGCGTCTCGCGTCTTGTTCCGCCTTCATCGCCTGAAGGCGCCGTTGGTTCTTTTTGTTGTATACAGGGGGCTCCCTATCCCAGCTGTCCGGGGCAGGGAAGATGCGCAGAATCCCTACCGCGCGGAGTTCTCCTTCATCCCATTGGTTTTGCAGTGTCGTTTCAGGCACTGCTCCATGCCGTCGTCCGCGTGCTCCGCGGACTTCGCCTGCCTCTAGCTCTGCCTTTTGTTCCGGTGCTGCCTCGGGGAGTCGCAGCAGGCCCCGGCCTCTCGCGATTGGTTGGTCCTCGTCAGGTGGTGGTGATTCGCTGAGTTTGGAAATCACCACCCCACCTGCCTTCTGTTTTGCCATAGTCACCGCGGCATCTTCTTCAATCCCCTGCTTGTGTTGCGATGCGGCGCCCGCGCCCCCCATGATGGGTTGAAGTTGGGTCGGAACCGATCCGGCCGGCATTGGGACGTTGCGGGATACCGCCAGAAGTAGCTCCATCGCCTGGGCGATGCTTCGCAAGACCTGCGCGAGCTGTTCCAGGTCAACAGGCTAACCGGGTTTCTGTTTTGCTGCGCTTGGCGGGGGTGGTAGTGGCGGAGCTGTCTTCAACGGTCCGCTTTCCTTTCTTTTTGTGGTGGGATGTTGGTGTAGTCTCCGCGGATGGCGCCCGTTTCTTCGCAGCAGAATCCTTCTGTGGTTCAGCCTCCCGGCTGACTGACGCCGTGTGAGCCGCCTGCTTTCCAGGAGCCGCGGATGCCATAACCCTTCTGGCCGCGCGCAGGAGTTTGGCCCTTCTGCCGAGCAGAGCAGGGGACAGGACTGGATGTGAGGTGTTCTTCCATACCTCCCTCCTGGCTATTGCAGTCCTGGCGTAGGCAAGCACGTGCTGAGCTCGTCCTCTGCTTTCAACCTGTGCCTTTTCTTGCTGTTCTGCTGTCTGTGCCCCTGCCGCTTGTTTTGCCGCGGCCGCCGCTTCCCCTACATCCGCTGCCTCAGTCTCTGGGGTGGTTTTTGTCTCTTGTCCTGTCACACCTTCCGTCCCTGCTTCGCGTTCCGCAGCCGCGATCACAGCTTCCACCACAGCCTCTACTTCTTGTACCGTCTTTTGCTCCGCTGCCGCCTCCTTCCTCCTCTGCTCTTCTGCCATCTCTTGCCAAAGTGCTCGCAGCCGTTCCCTCATGCCTGTGAGATCGGGAGAGTCGCGGAGGTACTCCTGCGCCTCTTCGGTTTTGATGTGGGTGCGGTTCTTCTCCTCCCGACACACGTTGATTGCTTCTCGGGCCCAGTGACGTACTGCTTCTTCTAACAGTGCCGAGTGTGTTCCCTGGAGGGATTTCCATAACCCTTCGGCTACCGCGGTTACGACCCGTTGGCGCATGGCGCTGTCTTGAGTCAGCTGCGAGGCGTTGGCGATTGCGGCGAACCAATGCTCATGCCGCTGCTCCGCCGTAGAGACGGCTGCCAGCTCCGCTGCCGTGTATTGTAGTCCCCACCTGCGGGAGGTGAGCCCAAAGAGGTAGCCCCACCTCCAAAGTTCCGCCGTTGTCCTGCGGTCTTGTACTTCCATCGGTCCTCTCGGCATGCGGGCAGCGTGGTATATAGTGAGTGCCCGGGCACGTTCTTGGAGCAGGTGTACGTAGCGGCGTGTGGGATTCGCGGACTGGTCACGGCGGACCAGGAGCCACCATTTGCGGGCAGCATCCACATTATGATCAGGTTGTACCGTGTGTAAGAGCGTTTCCACACCTGCCATGGCCTGCGTTGGACGCAGGTTGAGAAGATTGCGGAGCACTGAAAGGAGGCGCTCAGCCCCCGCTGTCTCCAGTAGCTGCACCTGTCGTGCTTGCGGCCCCAAAGTAAGGACAGTCTTGGCCGCTCCCTTCAGGGCCACTTGCCAGGCGGGGTTGAAGAAAGAGTCCCCTAAGCTTGCGCGGACTACCTCCGGGAGTTCATCGAGCAGATGCAGGACGACGCTGCTCACCACGTCCAGCAGATGGTCAGCCTTGGGGTGATCTTCACTGTCCCCAGAGCTTTCTTCCAAACGTGTTTCTGCGCCCTCCATGATCGTGCCGGCGCTGAGCATGGACTATGGAATTCCGCGTGAGGCCGGTGGAGAGGAGGAGTGCGCGGTTGGTGCAGAAGGGCCGGGCGGTGGCGGTACTCCTGCAGGTATCGTTGCCGCCGAGGGCGCAGCAGGGCCAGATGGCGGAGGCGTCCTGGGTGACGCTGCTGCTACCGCTGCGTCGGGGCTTGGTACCGGGGGTGCCCCAGGGGATGCTGCTACATTTGGTGCTGCGGAATGACTTGGTGCCAGGGGGCCTCCAGGTAATGCTGCTGCCTCGGACGCCGCTGAAGTTTCCGGTGCCGCGGAAGGGGCTGGTGTCATCGGGGCTTCAGATGTTGCCACTGCCGGTGCCGCGGAAGGGGCTGGTGCCGGCGGGGCTTCAGATGTTGTCGCCACTACCGGTGCCGCGGAAGGAACTGGGGCCGGAGGTGCTCCAGGTGATGCTACTCCTGCCGCGGAAGGGGCTGGTGCCGGTGGTGCTCCTGGAGTTGCACCGGGTGAGGCTGCTACGGCTGGTGACGCGGTTCTTCTTGCGCCAGTTGTGACACGGCCCGTGGACTGTCGTCAAAAGGTCCGTCTC
>SZWC01012952.1:72013-82801 GCA_023375785.1 Penium margaritaceum
ATGTAGCAGCTTACATTGGGAATACCGCGGAGGGTGGAATCCATGACGCGCTGAAACGTGGCGCTGGCATTGCGGAGACCGAAGGGCATGCGGGTGAAAGCGTAGAGGCCCTCAGGGGTGACAAAGGCCGTTTTGACGATGGAATCCGGGTGCATGGGGACGGCGTGGAAGGCTGCTTTGACGTCGAGCTTGGCAAACCATCCGCGCCCCTGTTGACGCTCCTGTATGTCGACGATCAGCGGCATGGGGTAGGCATCTTCCTCGGTGACACGGTTGAGGTCGCGGAAGTCCACACAGAAGCGTTTGGAGCCGTCCGGTTTACCGACGATGACCAAGTTAGCACGCCAGGGGCTGACGATGGGCACGATCATGCCTTGCTCCTTCAACTCCGCGAGACCGTCATTGATGATCTGCTCTTGATCCGGGAGGATTCGGCGGACCTTCTGTTTAACCGCGGTGGCTGAACCGGTGTTGATGACATGAGAGGCGTTGACTACGCCAAGGTCCGTCGCGGACCCAGCAAAGATGTCGGCGAAGGAGTCCAGCAAGTCCCAGAAGTCCTGCTTCTGGGATGGTGAGAGGCGAGGATGAAGGATGTGGTCCCACCGCGGTGGTGGAGGTGGCAGTTGCTCACGGATGGGATATAAGTCGTCATCGTCCAGGGGAAGGCCTGGGCCAAATGCGCGCTCGCCTTGCTACCATAACCCAAGAAGGCTGGCGCGCACCCGTACTTACGCATGCTCCGCGGAGAGTTCACGCCAATCTTCGATGTGAACCTGTTCCGCATCGAGGACATCATCTGCCGGTGTCAGGTCGCTCAGAGAACGTGCAATGGCATCCTCCTGTGCCGCATCAGAGAGGGAGAAGGTTGGGGCATCGGCCACCGACACCGTCACACGATCGCCCACGGTGATGAGGGCGTACTCTTTTGTGCCCGTGGTGGACGTGAGTTGCATGATGCCTAGGGAAAACAGAAGGTTGCCTTGTCGCGGAAGGAGATAGTCCATACCCAGGAGAACGTCATAGGTCCGCGCCTGGGTTACGTGGACATCCATTGGTTCATGCAGAGTGCCCACCTGCAAGGGTAAGCCCCGTATTTTGCCATCTCCATGATCTAGCCCTCTTGCGGAGTTACTAAACAGCCGCCGTGTTGGGATGATGCGGTCTGTCCATCCAATGAGGCAGAGGACGCGGAGGGCCACAGTGGTGTGAGTGGCCCCTGTGTCGATGATGGCCAGGAACTTGCGGCCACAGATCCAGACCACACAGCAGGCCACCTCTTAGTGTCGTTCATCGCGGCGGGGTGGTTCCAGGGGTTGTGGTGCCCAGCCCCATTCTATCTCCTATGTGGTTAATGCGGGTGGTACATCCGCTACAACACGTCGGGTGTTCTGGGTGCCATGGGGCGGAGCGGTGCAGGCAAGGGAGATGCCCACGGTCTGGAGACGATGATTGGCTTTGGTGAATTCCTCTCTGAGCCGCGGAGCCAACTCGGGATGCATGCGGAGGAAGTCAAAGAAGTTCACAGAGGCAATGGGGGTGGTGAAAAGTTTGTGGACTGGGTCAGCGGAATCAGCTGCAATGGTGAGAGTAGGCTGAGATGCAGGCGAATTGTGTGCAACAGCTGGAAGCGCCGCAGGCTCGGGATCTGATTGGCGGTACTTTTCCCGGGGTCGAATGGAGCGGGCCTTTATGGCTTCTTGTAGCCGGGCTTCGGTGCCTTCCGCTCGTCGCCGCAGGTCATCCTGTAACTGTGCAGCCTCCTGTAGATCCCATCCGCGGAGCTTGACTCGAGGGGCGCGTGTGATGAGCTCCGTTTCCTCGGGCGTGGGCGTGACTTCCGTAGTCTCGTCCTCAGCCATGGGTAATCCCAGCTTCACATTGCGGGCTCCAGCAGCGGGGTTTGGTGGTGGATTGGGCAAGAGTCCTTGGACCGTTCCCTGACTCGGGTTTCCCTGTCCGGTGGGGAGCGGATGCGATTGCTGCTGCGGTTGCTGCTGTTGTTGCTGTTGCTGCTGCTGCTGTTGTTGCTCTTGCTGCTGCTGCTGAGGCTGCTGGTGCAGACCTGGCCATGCCGGGTTGTAGTATTACTGCCATTGCTGGACCATAGGATCCTGGGAGATGGGCTCAGGGCGCGGAGCCGCTTGTTGCTTGCGTGGGCAATCCAGCGTAATGTGTTCCAGACTCTGGCATGTGTAGCAGGCTTTTGGCTTCTGCTACTGTGGAGGGGGTGCGTATGAAGATGAGGGTGCAAGGGTGTCGCTGCCCTGGTGTTGTCGAGTAGGTCGCTATCTGGTAAAAATAGCTGTAGCATCCCGCACCGCATCTTGAAGGGACAGATAGCGGTCAGCGATCATGAGGCCGCTGATCTCATTTGGAAGTGCGCATATGAGGTTCTGCAGCAAAACCCATAGTGGCAGACCTTCTCCCTGCGGATTCTTGGCCACTGAGGCCCAGGTCAAAAACTGGTGCTCAAAAGATGGAAAAGGTGCTCGTGCGTTGTACCAGTCCGCTGCCACTCCCTGAAGGTGGAGTTCCGCAGTGGCGAGACAGAGATCGGGCGGAATCTGGCCGATTCTAGCATAGAGGGTGATTTGTTTGAGCCAGACCCAGGGGTCTTCCTCCGGGGCACCTTTGAAAGAGTCCAGCCGGGGAATGTTGGCGAGCTCGGAACGGATGTATTGCAACTGCGGGACGGTGCTGCTGTTAGTCGTCAACGCAGTCACAGCATGTGGCGGGGGAAGGGCTGCAGGTGGAGCTGCGGAGTATCTAGTCGTAGGGACCGGCATCTGAAGCTGCCCCGCGGGCATGGGAAGATTTGCTTGCGTGGGAGGGAGAGGCATGTACCAAGAAGAGGGAGTGGTTGTGGAGGCGGTGTAGGGTGTGGAGAAGAATGTTGTCCCAGGCGGTAGAACCTGGGTTCCCTATACCGGTGGTGCCGCTGTCTACGGTACCCAGTACATCTTAGCCGATGGGACCGTAGCCGCGGTCTGTAGAGGAACTGCCGCCCCAGTGCTGGTAGTCGGGTGCGGATGCCCTTGCAGCTGTTGTGGGGGCAGGTATAAATGGCTCTGCGCAGTTTGTTGTGGTATTGGCAGTGAGGCCTGGGGAGGTGTCTGAACTGGCATTGTTCCAACCGGCTACTGGTGGTGGATCTGCAAGTAGGTGGGCATGGGTGGCTGCGGGATCATGTTGGGTACGAGCGTCTGCGGCACCGTTCCCACCGGCATTGGACCCATCTACTGCTGCGTCTGGGTCGTCCACAGGGCTGGCGTGGCCGTGGGGGGTTACGTCATAGTCGTCGGCTGTGTTCCATCTCCGATCGTCTGCCGCTGATGACTTGTTGGTTGGGTCCCGGTCAGTACAGGTTTGACCGTGTTCCCTTGGTGGTTGGGTCCGCCTCCGGGCTGAGGCATCTGCGGTGGCGGCTATGTGACTGGCTGCGTGGAGGGCCCTGCTATCACCCCCACTTGCATCGTGAGCTGCGGTGGCAGATGCGCCGGTTGCTGCAGTCCCGTCGCAGGCGGATACGGCATGGCCGCCGCCTGCATGGTGCTCATCATCATCTGCTGCTGTGGTGGTGTACTTGGCGCAGGCGGCTGCGGGGGTGCCCCGGTTGGCAGGGTGACAGGGTTTGGCTATGACCCGGGGAGCTGTTGCACCGTACTTGCCTGCCCACCCCCCATGTGCTGCTGCCGCGGATATTTTGGTGGTTGGGCCACTCCGTCCACCTGGAGTTGCGCGGCTGTCCCTGTGGCTACTGTTCCCATAGTCAGAGGGGTCTGACTCACGGGGAAGTGGCTCACTGGCAACTGTGCGGCTCCTGGTGCTTGTGCAGACACAGACATCCCCATCCGCATGACCCCCGTGGACTGCTCCGATGTGACCATCGACTGCTGTTGCAAGCCAGGCACAGGTGGTTCCGCGGCCGGGGCCCCCAGGGTTGCCTCCACCAGCTGGTGCGGCAGATTCACATCCTGGGGCATCCCCAGGGCGGGGGCGGGGAATCGCACCTGCTGCAGCTGCGCTGAGATCTGCTGCTCGTCCGGTGTTGGTGCCTCGGGGATCCCTGAATCCTCGGGGCTCAGCAGTAAGGGTTGCGGATGCACAGGCGGGTGTGCGGGCTGCAGCTTCGTTTCGCCGGAAATCTGCTGCTGCTGTTCGCCACGACGCCGATACACCAGTCCGCGATAGGCCTCGAGTTCTCCACCACCGGAGGATACCTCCGGTGAAGGTGGTGCATCGGAGAACCATCGTGCCCCAAGCGGCACGTTCTGCTGGCCCTCTTGTCCCTGCTGATGCTGGAACGAGCCATGGCTGTCGGAGCTTTGAACACTCTCCACCTCCACGTGTTCTCCCAGCGCGTCCATTATGCGGCGCCTGTGCAGCTGCTCCAACCACTCAGTTACTCGTCGGTGCTGGAGGATCGGCTCGGGGCCCGGTGAGGAACTGACTGGCGTGCGAGACGGCACTGATGAGGAATCCCTACTCTCCGCACAGGTTGCGGCCCGTCGTGGCAGGAAGCACCGCGCCGATGGTTGCTGTTGACGTTGTCCGATGTCCTGATGCACGAAGCTGGCCGCCGACATCAATGAATGATCTGAAAGGCATGTGCAGTTCTGCTGGCAAAGAGCAAAGAACTGTCCACGCTCACCGCACCATGACACTGATACCCCCAATTTTGCTGCGTCCCTGATTTTTCCGCGGGCGGTCACTCTTCGCGGATCTCCGCGGATTATGCACTTCACTTCTACTAGTGAGTGGCCGGACACTGGTCACCTTCAGGCTATCGACTATTCCGCGGACCACGGGCTTGGGACTGCTGCGCACACACGATGAAAACTAATACTCCGCGGCCCACCAGAGTATGGCAACCGACAATGGCAAACTCCCAACGATCAGTTATTCCGCGGACCACTGGTCTAGACCTCTAGATCTTAATGAGAAGCGACACTCCGCGGCCTACTAGAGCACGGCACCCCGCAATGACAAACCCCTGATTATCAGCTATTCCGCGGACCACAGGTCTAAACTTTTGCGCAGACACCTCACCGATGAGTGATACTCCGCGTTCCACTTCTTCCCACACGGAAGTCCACCACCTCGTGGCGTCCGACTCCTCTCCGCAGAACCCCGTTCCGCGGACGTGTGCAAGCAAGGGACACCGCCGGCAGCCCACCTCACTCGGATTTTTTGTTCTTCACGCACTCTCCCACAGTCCGCGGATCGGACTCCGAGAGCAACTGAGGGCAAGAAGGCAATGGGCGGAGCATAGGAATGAGAGTAGGCCAATGAATTTGATAAAGCTGATTGCGGAGTACATGGAATACTTTTGGAAGGCAAGCAAGTCTGAGTTGCACTTGTGCTATTGCTGGTGGGGCCCTTTTCTACTTGGGACTCCGTACAGCGTGTCTACACGCCGTCGGTCTCATCCCTCTTACACCATCCTATTTCCTCCAATTTTGGACTCCACGCGGTGCGACTACGCACCGCGGGTCTCGTCCTATTCACACACACACACACTGCCTATCTTCTACTGATCATGTTCTCCATCCGCGGTTCGTGCACGCGGTTCTTTGTGTTCTTCCTTGAATCTTCGTCTTCCGCGGTGCGTCTCCTGGGACTCCTCCGTGATTGATGCTTGGTCGCTTATGCTGATTGGACGTTTTCTCCCCTGATTGCTCAGTTCCTCCGCTGTCCTGCCTGTGCTTTGTCAATGGCCGCGGATTCTACTGTGACTTGTCCCTGTTCCCTTTGCACTGCGGCTCTTCCCTCCACTGCTTCCCGCCTTTCCACAAGTTCTTCGACTGAGGAGAACCACCGCAGACGAGTTGTTGGCCTTCGGCGGACTTCCCATCAATACCCTGGCCCTTGCCTCCTCGGATCCGCGCTACCCCTCGCTCAACCGCATCCGCGGGAGCCAGCATCCTGTGCGCGGACCCTCTGCCTTCTCGGTCCCCATTCCGCGGATTGCTTCTTTGGCGGAGCTGCGACAGNCTGATTGCTCAGTTCCTCCGCTGTCCTGCCTGTGCTTTGTCAGTGGCCGCGGATTCTACTGCGACTTGTCCCTGTTCCCTTTGCACCGCGGCTCTTCCCTCCACTGCTTCCCGCCTTTCCACAAGTTCTTCGACTGAGGAGAACCACCGCAGACGAGTTGTTGGCCTTCGGCGGACTTCCCATCAATACCCTGGCCCTTGCCTCCTCGGATCCGCGCTACCCCTCGCTCAACCGCATCCGCGGGAGCCAGCATCCTGTGCGCGGACCCTCTGCCTTCTCGGTCCCCATTCCGCGGATTGCTTCTTTGGCGGAGCTGCGACAGATTTGTGCGTGACAAGAGGCCCATGTGACGTATCTTTTGTAGGTAGCACAAGATGCGCTTTACTGCCTGCCAGTGTTGTGGCCTTGGGTTGGCCAAAAATCTGCTCGCTTGTCCCACAGCATAGCAGATGTGAGGATGAGTCCCTACCATGGCGTACATGATGCTACCCATGATGGACAGGTAGGGGATGTCTTGCATCTCCCATTGTTCAGCTTTGTTGCTTGGCAACATGGAGGCCTTCAGCTTCGTATCGGTCGTCATTAGGATGCTGACAGGTTTGCAATCTTCCATATGGTAGCACTTCAATACCTCACCGATGTATTTTATTTTGTCGAGTTTGATGGTGCCTGCTACTCGGTTGTGGTGGATGGCAATCCCGAGGTAGTACTCAAGAGGACCCATGTCCTTCATCTTGAACCTTTTGCTGAGGTCAGACTTCAGCTCATCAAGCAGCTCAACCAAAGATGAGCAGATGATGAGATCATCCACATACAACGCAACCAACATCAGCCCTCTCCCATCATCACGCACGTACATGCTCAAGTCATCCTGACAATGCGCAAATGAGAGATTAGTCATGAAACTGTCCATCTCTTTGTACCACATCCTTGGGGCATATTTCAGCCCGTAGAGCGCTTTCTTCAACTTGCACACCTTGCCCTGGGGAGCTATGACTCATTCGGGCACCTCCATCAGCACTTCCTTGTGGAGCTTCCTATAAAGGAAAGCTGTCTTCACGTCCATCTGGTGTATCTCCAGGTTCTCTGCGACTGCAATTCCAAGGAGAGAGCCGATGGAGGCAAAGGTCACAACGGATGCAAACGTCTAATTGCACTCGGAGCCTGGGCGTTGAGAGAACCCCTTAGCCACTACCCTTGCCTTGAACTTGTCGATGCTGCCGTCTTGCTTCTTTTTCACTTGGAAGACCCACTTGGATCCCACCACGTGGGCCTTGTCGGGTCTATCCACAAGCACCCACGTGCCGTTCTCGGCAATGGACGCAAGCTTGCTGTCCACTGCCTCTTTCCATTTGGCCGCATCTGGGCCATTCATTGCCTCCGCCACTGCGGATGGCTCTCCCTGAGCCATGCACGACCAGCTAAGGACAGTCCAATCATCCTCATATCGCAAATGTGCTTTCTTTGGTCGCAAACTGCGCCGGAGTGTTGGCATGGCTTCTTGCTTTGGTGCTGGTGCTTCGACAGGTGGTGGTTTGCCGTCTTCGTCTTTGTCGTCAGAAGATTCGTCAGACTCCAAATCAGACTCGGACGTGACATACGCCTTGGTATTTGCGTCCATGTCAGATGCTACATCATCCTCAACAACTACTCTCCCATTCCCACCACCTGCTCGTATTGACCAGGTGCTTGGTATCCACTCTCCACCCTCCCACTTTGGGAGCGAGGATTAGGTCCAGCAGCTCTTCCTTTCCAAGGGTGCGTTCGCCAAACACGACGTCGCGGCTCCTCACGAGCTTGTGTGACGTGTCGTACCCAACCATGACGCACTTCTTGGAGCGTGCATCGAGCTTGCCTCCACCTTCTCCCGACTGCATCTTCACCCATGCAGTTGACCCAAACTCCTTCAGATGAGATGGGTTGGGTTTCTTTCCAAACCATGCTTTCTGTGCGGTCTTCAGCTGCTTGTCTTGCTCCTTTCCACGCTTCCACATTTTGGTTGCTGGTGTGAGGTTCAAGAGGTAGCAGGCTGTTGTTGCTGCTTCAGCCAAAAAGGGAGGTGGGAGCTTGGCGTTGAAGAGCATGCTTTGCACCATGCCAAGCAGGGTCTGGTTCATCCCCTTGGCCACACCGAGAGGAAATGGAGAGCATCCACAGTCATGGCATCCGCGGATCCATCCAGCCTCAGTAGGGACGGGAGGCACAGGAGACAATGGTCCTCTGAGCGTAATGGTTCTTTGACGCCACACCACCACTAGAAGCGTCTTCCAGCGATGGAGAACTAGGGGCCTATCGCATATTGGTTTGCCGGCGTCGGGGCCGGCACCAGCCACCGGCAACTGGTAACCTGACGCTGTAGCGTTCACCACCTCCGATGCATCCACGGCTTGGATTGGTGAATTGTGGGGAATCAGGAAGCCCGGAGTCATCTGTGCCGGACCGACAGCAGCCGATGGCCCAATTGCAGCAGCATGTGGAAATCACGCAAGCAGGGTGCATGGCCTCCGCACTCGACATGTAGTAGGGAATGAAACAGCCGCTGTAGTTTGTAGGGGCAATGCAAGTGGGCGCGTGGGCACAATCCCTGGTGTCGGGCCTGAAGCAGCCGCAGATGTACCCGCCACAACAGTTCTTGGGGACCATCCAGGTGCGGACACCGGCATCCTCCCCGACACTGGGTTTTGTGCAGCCGCTGGTGAACCAGCTACATGGGAGCCAGACATAACTGCCCGCGAGAACGATGCCGGTGGGATCAGCAGCACAAACCCCGGCGATAGGATTATCATAGGCGCAGATGAACCCGTCACAACAGCTTGTGGGAGCTGTGCAGGCAGGAATGACGCCACAGCCCTCTACGTTGGGACCGATGAAACAACAGATGTGGAAGTCTCAACAGTACTCAGGGATTCCACAGGCGGGGATGATGATGCCGCACCCTGTGACAGGTACACGACAATAGTAGATGAACTCGTCACAGGCGGTTGTGGGCGTCATGCAGGCAAGGACCATGATACCTCCCCCTACGTCAGGGATGCAGCAGCTTATGCATCAGCCATAGCAGTTCGTGGCGATGGCGTAGGCAGGAGCGACGGAGCAGCACTCCACGATGGCCCCGTAGCCACAAGAGATGATCAAGCCTTTCGAGGGTACCATCCAAGGGGGAACCACGGTTCAGCTTCCTCCTCTGGGGATCCAACCACTGATGCATGAGCAGCAACCGTTCGGAAGCATGGTGCAGGTGGGACCTATGATGCAGCCCTTTGCAACAACCTCACAACCATGGATGACGCATCAGCAACAGCCGATGAGCACCGCGCAAGTGGAAATGAATCAGTAGTCATTCTTGCGAATCACGTAGCCACAGCCATACCCAGGGACAGCACCAACACCCAAGCCATCTGCACCGGCATACCAGCAGCTCCACCCGCACCAGCCAGTCGGAGCCATGCTAGCGGGAATGATCCTCCAGGCACCACGACCACTGCACAAACTCAGCAGACGGCACAAATCCACTCACATCTGCTACCGTTAGGGACCCAGCACTGCGCTGGGACTACGGCAGCCCACCCCCTCCTGGTTGCGCCAGTCCCATCTGCCACCACTGGACTCATGCCTCCCTTCAGCTCTGCAGCAGTGATCCCCACCGGCCAGGCCTATTGTATGCCACAGTCGATGGCACCGTCGGCGCCAAGGACCCGAGTCCTGCCCCTTGGCATGACATTCTTCTCCATACCCTACACCACCTCAACACCAACCCCTTCTTCCTGGTACATATTTCTCCCACCCACGTCATCAGGCCATCACATGCCCGCGGGGCAGCCCCCAATGTAGATCCATCATGTTGGCTACTCCACAGCTCAACCTATTGCCCTCCCACTGCGCATTCTATAACAGCATTGACGACTAACCGTAGCTTTGTACCTCAACTACAGTTAATCTGCTCTGAACCCAAAAACCTCCCACGACTAGATTCATTCAAGGGCACCCCAAAGGAATACCCGTGCACCAGGCTCAAGCAAATTACCCTCTACGCCAGCACTGGACGGATTCCATCTAACCTCTGCCTCACCACCGCGGAACTCCACCTTCAGGGGGCTGCGGCAGACTGGTATAATGCGCGTACATCCTTCCCATCCTTCGAAGACTTTAGCAACGCTCTCATTGAGTGCTTTAAGACTCAGACGAAGGAGGAGGCTCTGAGGAAGATCAAGAAGGAGGTCATGCGCAAGGATGATGACATCCGTACATTCCTAGATGAGTTCCTAACCTGGACTTCAGTGGCCAAGAACCCGTAAGGGGAAGGCCTTCCGTTGTTGCTCCACCTTTCTCTGGCTTTTCTCCACCTTTCCCTGGATTCCTCCACATTTCTCTGGCTTGCTCAATCTTTCTATGATTTGCCTCACCTTTCTCTGGCTTGCCCCACCTTTTTATGGCTTGCTCCACTGTTCCCTGGTTTGCTCCATTTTTCACTAGCTTGCAACACCTTGTCAAGACTTGCTCCACCTTTTCCTTGCATGCTCAACATTTCTCTGGCTTGCTCAACCTTTCTCTAGCCTACTACAGCTTTCTCTATCTTACCCAACCTTTCTCTGGGTTGCTCCACCTTTCTCTGGCTTTTTCAATCTTTTGCTGGCTTGGTCCACCTTTCTCTAGCTTGCTCCACAATTCTCTGACTAGCACCGCCTTCCTCTGGATTGCTCCATCATTCTCTAGCTTGTCCCATCTTTCTCTGTCTTGCTTCACCTTCCCCTGGTTTGCTCCACCTTTCTTTGACTTGCCCCACCTTTTTCT
>SZWC01012954.1:49253-64484 GCA_023375785.1 Penium margaritaceum
TTGCCCTCGCTGCAATCTGAACCTTGTGAGTGTCTCGAGTCTGGTACGGGCTGTGGTAATCAGGCCAGATGCCCTCATAGTCAATCCGCACCAGAAACAAGGTCTCCCAGCAATCGAAACCCTTGTCGGTATCATGACGGGGTGGAGGTGTCTCAAATTCCTTCGGTCACCGCTCCGTAGGGACGGAGGCCTACGGCTCAGGAGGTGTTGGACGAGGTATAGGGAGAGCACGAGTGAGAGAAAATCCATGAAGGGTGGACGCTGCTGAACATCGTGTCTGATGCTCACGGCGAGAAGGTGGCAGATTGAAAGGCTGTGATCCCAGACGAAGCTCACAAAGACGCTCCTCAAGCACATGAATCTCTTCCTTGTGTGTGTCATCCTCTACCTCCTCCTCATCCCAAGTGTCAACCTATGATGAAGGGTACTGAGGTCGCGACATTGTGTTGGGCGTAGAAAGCTGAACAGATGGTGCAACACCAGTAGATTCCTCCTGGTGGCTGCTATCAAGGGCCCCGAACGAACCCACAGCAACGCATCGGTCTGCTACTGCTACTGACGACGCATCTCATCCTACTTTTGACGGAGCTCCTCAATTGCAAGTGACTGCGATCGTGGACTCATGATGCCCGAAGAGGAGGAGGAGAAGGGGTCTCCTGGCCCTTTGCCCATGTCACATAGGGGCCCCATCGTAGTGCTTAGTATGGGGCCGAACGTAAAAATGCTCCGAACAGGAAACCGACAGTATTTCTCGATTAGTTGAAGCGTAAGAAAGTTTGATGTTTCGATCTCGAAATTGCTCATGTCAGCAAAGCTCACGGTGGCGTTTTTTACGCTAGCGAAAAAATGCTATGTTTTTCTTTTTGTTGGCCTATCTTACGCCAGTGTTTTTTTAAGTCACACGGACCCCGCGTGAGTGGTAGGATTGACCGTGTCACCCCTTGCTCGCTTCTCAGCAGGGGCTACCCAGCCCTGCATAGCTTTTGCATAATGTTGTGCAGCTTCTGGTCAGCTACGTAGTGATACGTAGCAGCACTGCTATGCAATAACAAGGCTGCGCGAGCTTGTTGCTGTTGCTGCCGTCGCCGCCACTGGTTCTATGCTATTGCTACTATTACTTCCGCCGCTGCTGCGGCACTGCTGTTGCTACTCGCGGTTGCTAACACCGCGGCTATTGCAAGCTACTACAGCCTCTACATGCTGCCACTGCCCGTAGCCGCCGCCGCGAGCTGTTGCGAGCTGATTCTCCCTTTGTTTTCGTTTTGGGCAAAATTTTGCAAGGCGACAACCTGACCAGCTGCCACGACATTCTGCGACGTCGAGGACGGGTCTCTCTGGTAAGCTCCTGTTTGAAAACACTGTGTTTGAAAGATGTGATGGCCAGCGATGACCGCCCATTTCATCCGCCGGTCTATGTGTAAAGTAGATTGATCCAACCTGAGGTGAAAGCCTCACAGTGTACTCCACCCTAACGGCAACCTTGCGAGTGGCCAGGGAATTCTGAAGAGAAACGTTTTCTCACATTTCTTCACAACAATTTGACGCAGGATTGTATCCATCTATCATGCAAGACAAAACAAATCCTAAGCTCAAACCATCGTCAATATGGCAAGGCTATCGAGGCTAGTAACGCAAAAACAAAGATACCGATTCTTTCTCAACCGCTGATGGCATGGATCATCCGGGTGTCAAACCAACCCGTCCAGCCGTTCAATTCGGTGTAAAACTTCGACCACCGCAGCCAAGTTTGCGTCTCCGGTAAGCCAGGAACCAGGTCGGTTCGAAACTTCAAAGTGAATAGGAGCACAACACCTAGTATGGGGACGGAGCCTCAACCCGGATTATTTTGTCAATTTATCCTTTCTTTTTTTGTTCACATTGGCAGCGAGATGTGGCTGCTGTTGCCACCCGGTGTTGTTGCTGCCACTTGGCATGGCTCCTGGAGCTGGTAACTACCGCAGCTCACCCGATGAGGGGTGGGGATTGCGGAGTGGTGTCGCTGTTGCAATCGGCTGCGATGGGTCCCTGGATACGATAGCGCGGTGACCCTGTTGCTGGTGCTACATCTCTGCGGCGCAGCTCACCGAGAGAGGTCTCCCTGCTCTGATGCTAAGAGAAATGGCTAGGAAGCTTCCTCGACTTCCTACTGTTGGTGTGGTGACACTATCCAATCAATTCGTGCACTAGCAAGTAAGAAGCTGCAAGAAACAACAAGGGTTACGCTAGGGAGACGCTCAAAGTCTCATAAGCTTCAATAGCGTAGTAATGTAGAAAGGAATGACAATTGAAAAGTACATAACATAAATAGTTGGCGCGGCGCACGGCTGGTGACTGAAGCGACAGTGCCAGTTTGTCTTGAAACTGGCCCAAAATCACTACATTGGCTGAAACTCTGCCCATAGGTATCCAAATGTAACACCGTCTGAACCTAGAGATGCAAAATCTCAAGCTAGACGCTATGACTGGTCACATAGAGGTCCAGCATCGATCAATGCACACACAATGCAAAACATGCAAATCGGCTTAGGAGCTAATCCATAGAGAAAACTCTAGCGATTATAGAAGAATTGCAAAGCATCCCAGCAAGCACCCGAGACGTTCTGGAAGCTGTCTGGTAGCTGCTGGTGGGTAGAGCCACCACCCGTTGGTGCTCCGGTGCCAGCTGGGTCCACATTAGGGATCTGCACGAGCATGGACTCGATCGAGTGGTCATAGTAAGCTGTATAAACAGAGGAGGACGAGTCAGATCACAACAATAATGATTGCGACGGTCTGTCTTGACTGTATTTTGGGCAAATATATTCCAGCTCCTGTGTCTGCAACCCGCACCTATAACGACTGTCGAGCGGAGATCTTGACAGTGGTAGGGACCTGATTCGTAAGCGCATACATTGTAAATGTCGACTTACAATTCTGATATCTAGAATATGCCGCATTCTAGTCGCATCTATGTTGACGACTGCTACCCTCAAATTGTCTATCCTANGCCAAAACAAGCTTGAGGATTGGACCCGGCCCCCAAAACACATTATAGCTTACATAATCCGGGGTATTTCGATGCATGGTAAGACACTATCTGGTTGTGACTCTTTACCTCAATGGTAGGTCAACATGATTTTTCGTTCAATAGATGTTTTGTCGCCATAGTGATTTACAGGCTGCATGAGGCATCCAAAAGTATGGCGCCTCGACCACAGGCCTCTCCGTAACACTAGGATTGTGTCGAGCATCGTGGAGTTTCGAAGAAAGGTGGGCGTGACTCCGAATCAAAGGGAGGGTGCAAACATGCACCTCACGTACATGTATCCCTGTAAGTTATAGCTTTTGTTTTGAGGTTTTGTTGTGTTACAAAATGACCCTTTTAGAAAAAATTCAGTCAACTTGCAAGGAAAAACTGGACAGTAGCATAATAACCCTTCTACCCAATGTGCGAGGGGCTTGATGACTCCCTATGTTGCGAAAAAATCTTGTTGACGCCCTGCCCAGTGACTTACAACATAAGATTTCTGTGCCCATTCGCTCCACCATGCCCGATCAACGGCATGCACTGCTGATCGAGCGATGCGAGGTAGGGCATGTCGACCCCCCTCGCGATTCGTACTCGCACGCGGGAATCACGGAGGATAAATGAACTCTTATTTTTTCGACACGCAAACCCCTATTTTGATTCAGGGTTGTGTATGTTTTTCGCGGGCGTAGTTTGCACAAGATATAAAACCATACATCAACTAGGGGGTTTTCGTGTCGTGAAGGAAAAAAAACAACAAAGAGCTCATCATCCCATTGCGATCAAGCAAAAACACCTTGTTGGTTTTTTGCGCTCATTGTGCTCTGTTGTGTCCTCCCGGCTTGTGTACATCGGCGTGCAGATGACTGACGGCGAGACTCGACGCCGATGGAGTGTCGTCCGGTGGAGCCGACGCACGCTGAGGTCGTCTCGCAGTTCGCTGGAGCCTCCTCTCTCCGGCGACGTGTTCAGCTCCATCGGCAGGCCTCCTCGGCGGTCGCACTACCGGCAGTCACTGCCGTCCCAGTCGCTGTCTGCATGCGCCCAGCGCGTACTGTCGTGCCTGCGTCGTCATGCACTGCCTAGGGTCCCAGTTGCATGTTGCATGGCCCTGTTTGGCAGCATAAACTATCGTGGGCACTATCTGGGTTTAGGCTGCCATAACTCCTCGCTCCTATTTTTCTAGCAGTTTCTGACCGCACGGCTGCGTTCGCAGCGTCGGTATTATGGTACGGTCCAGTTTTCAGGCAAAACGGACGACGCCCGGGTTTTGGGCTGTCGGCTGCCTGGCAGGCCTCACCGAGAAAACCTGCCAGCCTGACATGAGCTATTTTCAGATTGGCTGATGAACTGAGTAACAAGCTCTATAGAGGTGGGGGGGGGGGCTAGAACTTGGAGGGGTCCCCCATTGCTGTTCATTCTTCATTCCTAATCAGTCATGATCAGTTTTCAGCTGCTTTCTGGCGCTAACTTTGGCGCGCACGTTTCTGAGTAACAAAACCCAGGGCTTCCAGACTTAGACTCTAGAGCAGCAGACTGAGGGGGCAGCTGACTTAAGCAACGAGCGTGGAAGCCCACACGCTGCATCAACAACGCTGCTGCCCCAACCTGCTGCATAGTTTCCTTCTTGGTATCAGAGCCAGAGCGTAGCAGCAGCAGCAAAAGACTGGCGAACAGGTGCGAGACAACGCCGGCGGACCTCCCATACGCGCCACTGCAGGGGAAATGCTGCCAGATTTTTTCCGACAGCATTGACCCTCCTGGTGGCGGCGTCAAAATTTTTCCCACGGCCACTGGGCCAGGGGAAATGCTGCCAAAAAATTTTTGGCAGCACTGACCCCCACGCGTGACGCGAGGAGGTGAGCAGCAGGCGACGTCTGACGTCTGTGGGCGACGACGCACGCGGCAACGTCACCCAGGTTCAGTGACTGGCACCACCAGCAACAGCAGGCAGAAGCAGCAGCTCGCAGCAGCCCGCAGCAGCAGCAGCTCGCAGCAGCAGTAGCAGCAGCTCGCAGGAGCAACAGCAGCCCGCAACAACAGCAGCTCGCAGCAACAGCAGCAGCAGCGTGCAGCAGCAGTAGCAGCGTGCAGCAGCAGCAGCAGCTCGTAGCAGCAGCCGGCTGCAGCCGCCCGCAGCAGCAGCAGGCAGCAGCCGCAGCACGCAGCAGCTGCAGCAGCGTGCAGCAGCAGCAGCGGGCTGCAGCAGCTGCTACAGCGAGCTGCAGCAGCCGACAAGCTGCAACAGTAGCAGCAGCAACAGCGAGCTGCTGCAGCAGCAGTAGCGAGCTGCTGCAGCAGCAGTAGCGAGCTGCTGCAGCAGCAGCAGCGAGCAGCAACTGCCAGCCGCGGCTGCTGCTGCCCGCTGCTTGCAGCGAGCGAGCAGCGAGCAGCAGCCTGCTGTTGCCAGCAAGCAACAGCTCGCTGCTGCTGGGCGAGCAACAGCCCGCTGCTCGCAGTAGACAGCGGGCTGCTGCCCGTTGTGACAAGAAAGAAAAACAAGAACAAAAAAAAGAGACGACAAAAGAGTTCCCCCATCCCCGCAGCTCGCTGCAGCAACCTGCAGCTGCAGCGAGCAGCTGCTGCAGCACGCTGCAGCTGCAGCAGCACTCAGCTGCAGCAGCGAGCTGCAGTAGCTCGCTGCTGCTGCTGTAACAGCCACAGCAACTGCTGCAGCTCGCAACACGAGCAGCAGCAGCTGCAGCACCCGCAACATCAGCAGCAGCAAACAGCTGCAGCAGCAGTAGCAACAACAGCAGTAGCAACAGCAGCAGCTGCTGCAGCAGCAGCAATAGTAGCAACAGTAGCAGCAACAGCAGTAGCATCTGCAGCAGCAGCAGCAGCAGCAACAGCAGCAGCAGTAACAACAACAGCAGCAGNGGACGACGCCCGGGTTTTGGGCTGTCGGCTGCCTGGCAGGCCTCACCGAGAAAACCTGCCAGCCTGACATGAGCTATTTTCAGATTGGCTGATGAACTGAGTAACAAGCTCTATAGAGGTGGGGGGGGGGGCTAGAACTTGGAGGGGTCCCCCATTGCTGTTCATTCTTCATTCCTAATCAGTCATTATCAGTTTTCAGCTGCTTTCTGGCGCTAACTTTGGCGCGCACGTTTCTGAGTAACAAAACCCATGGCTTCCAGACTTAGACTCTAGAGCAGCAGACTGAGGGGGCAGCTGACTTAAGCAACGAGCGTGGAAGCCCACATGCTGCATCAACAACGCTGCTGCCCCAACCTGCTGCATAGTTTCCTTCTTGGTATCTGAGCCAGAGCGTAGCAGCAGCAGCAAAAGACTGGCGAACAGGTGCCAGACAACGCCGGCGGACCTCCCATACGCGCCACTGCAGGGGAAATGCTGCCAGATTTTTTCCGACAGCATTGACCCTCCTGGTGGCGGCGTCAAAATTTTTCCCACGGCCACTGGGCCAGGGGAAATGCTGCCGAAATTTTTTTGGCAGCACTGACCCCCACGCGTGACGCGAGGAGGTGAGCAGCAGGCGACGTCTGACGTCTGTGGGCGACGACGCACGCGGCAACGTCACCCAGGTTCAGTGACTGGCACCACCAGCAACAGCAGGCAAAAGCAGCAGCTCGCAGCAGCCCGCAGCAGCAGCAGTAGCAGCAGCTCGCAGCAGCAGCAGCAGCCCGCAACAACAGCAACTCGCAGCAACAGCAGCAGCAGCGTGCAGCAGCAGTAGCAGCGTGCAGCAGCAGCAGCAGCCCGCAGCAGCAGCCGGCTGCAGCCGCCCGCAGCAGCAGCAGGCAGCAGCCGCAGCACGCAGCAGCTGCAGCAGCGTGCAGCAGCAGCAGCGGGCTGCAGCAGCTGCTACAGCGAGCTGCAGCAGCCAACAAGCTGCAACAGCAGCAGCAGCAACAGCAAGCTGCTGCAGCAACAGCAAGCTGCTGCAGCAGCAGTAGCGAGCTGCTGCAGCAGCAGCAGCGAGCAGCAACTGCCAGCCGCGGCTGCTGCTGCCCGCTGCTCGCAGCGAGCGAGCAGCGAGCAGCAGCCTGCTGTTGCCAGCAAGCAACAGCTCGCTGCTGCTGGGCGAGCAACAGCCCGCTGCTCGCAGTAGACAGCGGGCTGCTGCCCGTTGTGACAAGAAAGAAAAACAAGAACAAAAAAAAGAGACGACAAAAGAGTTCCCCCATCCCCGCAGCTCGCTGCAGCAACTTGCAGCTGCAGCGAGCAGCTGCTACAGCACGCTGCAGCTGCAGCAGCACTCAGCTGCAGCAGCGAGCTGCAGTAGCTCGCTGCTGCTGCTGTAACAGCCACATCAACTGCTGCAGCTCGCAACACGAGCAGCAGCAGCTGCAGCACCCGCAACAGCAGCAGCAGCAAACAGCTGCAGCAGCAGTAGCAACAACAGCAGTAGCAACAGCAGCAGCAGCTGCAGCAGCAGCAATAGTAGCAACAGTAGCAGCAACAGCAGTAGCATCTACAGCAGCAGCAGCAGCAGCAACAGCAGCAGCAGTAACAACAATAGCAGTAGCAGCAGCAGCAGCTGCAGTAGCATCAGCACCAACAGCAGCAGCGGCGGCCCCAACATTCGCCACTCCTGACGTCAGCACCCCTCTGCTGACGTCACTGCTGACGTCACTGCTGACGTCACTGCTGACATCATCAACAAAAAATAAAAGAGAAAGGAGGGTGAAAGGGGAAAGGGGGAAGGCCAGAGGAGTGGGTAAACTTCCACTCCCCCAACTTCTTGTTGAAGCAGCAACACAAAGAAAAAAAGAAAAAAAACTAGACACCAAGCCATGGCAAATAGTCCAGGCAAGGGGGGGTCCTCCTCTGATGGGGGAACCCCCACCCCTTCTTTCTTGCAGTGATTGCTGCAGCAGCAGCAGCAGCAGCAGCAGCACCCGCCGCCGCTGCAGCAGCAGCAGCCGCCGCCGCCGCAGGACCAGCAGCTGCCGCCGCCGCCGCCGCCATTGCTGCAGCAGCCGCCGCCATTGTAGCAGTAGCAGCCACCGCCACTGCAGCAGCAGCCGCCGCCGCTACAGCAGCAGCCACCGCCCATACAGCAGCAGCCACCGCCGCTGCAGCAGCAGCAGCCGCTGCCTCTACAGCAGCAGCCACCACCGCCGCTGCAGCAGCAGCCGCCGCCCATACAGCAGCAGCCACCGCCGCTGCAGCAGCAGCAGCCGCCCCCTCTACAGCAGCAGCCGCCACCGCTGCAACAGCAGCAGCCGTCGCCCATACAGCAGTAGCCACAGCCTCTGCAGCAGCAGCAGTCGCCGCCCTTATAGCAGCAGCAGTAGTAGCAGCAACAGCAGCCCACTGGTAACGTTGGCGGCACCCCTAACCCACTTGTTGCTCTTCAGCAACAACTCGTCGCCTTGACATAGCAGCTTGCGGCGCTACAGCCAGTCGCCTCCCAAACCGCCACCAGCGCGCTGGCGTCGTTCGTCCCTCCAGGGTACGCTAGCCCCGCGGTGTCCGTCGCCACATACTACTTAGCACAACAACAGACTCAGCGCCAACAGCAGACAGTGACCTCCGTCCTTGGCCCCACTCTGGGTACCGGCCGTAGGCAGAAGGACTTTGAGACGCCGCCACCGTTGCTTCAAGCCGGCGAGCAGTTCCGGAGCTGGGAGCTCAGCTTCCGGATCTGGGCGCAGGGGGAGAGTCTGTGGGCCTACTACACCCTCCCTTACGACTCCACCCAGGCCGACCAGCTATATGACGCTGGTCGCGCCGTCCGCGCCCTTATACCCGTCGCCCCTCCAGTTTCCCGCCTTGCCCTGGAGCCCTTCCTCGGCGACTTCACCGCTGGCGCCATCCCNCACAGCAACTGCTGCAGCTCGCAACACGAGCAGCAGCAGCTGCAGCACCCGCAACATCAGCAGCAGCAAACAGCTGCAGCAGCAGTAGCAACAACAGCAGTAGCAACAGCAGCAGCTGCTGCAGCAGCAGCAATAGTAGCAACAGTAGCAGCAACAGCAGTAGCATCTGCAGCAGCAGCAGCAGCAGCAACAGCAGCAGCAGTAACAACAACAGCAGCAGCAGCAGCAGCTGCAGTAGCATCAGCACCAACAGCAGCAGCAGCGGCCCCAACATTCGCCACTCCTGACGTCAGCACCCCTCTGCTGACGTCACTGCTGACGTCACTGCTGACGTCACTGCTGACATCATCAACAAAAAATAAAAGAGAAAGGAGGGTGAAAGGGGAAAGGGGGAAGGCCAGAGGAGTGGGTAAACTTCCACTCCCCCAACTTCTTGTTGAAGAAGCAACACAAAGAAAAAAAGAAAAAAAACTAGACACCAAGCCATGGCAAATAGTCCAGGCAAGGGGGGGTCCTCCTCTGATGGGGGAACCCCCACCCCTTCTTTCTTGCAGTGATTGCTGCAGCAGCAGCAGCAGCAGCACCCGCCGCCGCTGCAGCAGCAGCAGCCGCCGCCGCCGCAGGACCAGCAGCTGCCGCCGCCGCCGCCGCCATTGCTGCAGCAGCCGCCGCCATTGTAGCAGTAGCAGCCACCGCCACTGCAGCAGCAGCCGCCGCCGCTACAGCAGCAGCCACCGCCCATACAGCAACAGCCACCGCCGCTGCAGCAGCAGCAGCCGCCGCCTCTACAGCAGCAGCCACCACCGCCGCTGCAGCAGCAGCCGCCGCCCATACAGCAGCAGCCACCGCCGCTGCAGCAGCAGCAGCCGCCCCCTCTACAGCAGCAGCCGCCACCGCTGCAACAGCAGCAGCCGTCGCCCATACAGCAGCAGCCACAGCCTCTGCAGCAGCAGCAGTCGCCGCCCTTATAGCAGCAGCAGCAGTAGCAGCAACAGCAGCCCACTGGTAACGTTGGCGGCACCCCTAACCCACTTGTTGCTCTTCAGCAACAACTCGTCGCCTTGACATAGCAGCTTGCGGCGCTACAGCCAGTCGCCTCCCAAACCGCCACCAGCGCGCTGGCGTCGTTCGTCCCTCCAGGGTACGCTAGCCCCGCGGTGTCCGTCGCCACATACTACTTAGCACAACAGCAGACTCAGCGCCAACAGCAGACAGTGACCTCCGTCCTTGGCCCCACTCTGGGTACCGGCCGTAGGCAGAAGGACTTTGAGACGCCGCCACCGTTGCTTCAAGCCGGCGAGCAGTTCCGGAGCTGGGAGCTCAGCTTCCGGATCTGGGCGCAGGGGGAGGGTCTGTGGGCCTACTACACCCTCCCTTACGACTCCACCCAGGCCGACCAGCTATATGACGCTGGTCGCGCCGTCCGCGCCCTTATACCCGTCGCCCCTCCAGTTTCCCGCCTTGCCCTGGAGCCCTTCCTCGGCGACTTCACCGCTGGCGCCATCCCAGACCCGGCAGCCGCCTGGCACGTCCTCACCAGACCCTATCGCCTGTCCAGCGACGCTGAGATCAGCCGCCTACTCCGGGAGTTCAACTCCCTCCACATGGGGGAGGCCGAGACGGTCACTGCCTACTGGCAGCGAGCGGAGGACATCCTCCGTCGACTCGGCAAGTCGGCTCCACCCCCACTGTCCGCGCTCCTCNTGGGCATACGAGCTCTTCCTCCGCATTGAGGAAGTTCGCCAGGAGTCCCAGCTCCATCGCACGGAGGCCCTTGCATCCCCTGCCGTCGCCACCCCTGCCGTTGCCTCCGTGGCCGTTGCCTCCCCCGTCACAGCTACCTCATCGCCCTCAGGGAAGAAGAAGAAAAGCCGGAACAAGAAGGGCAAGGGTCCATCGCAACAGCAGCAGCAGCAGTCATCGACCGGTACCAGCGGTAGTGGCTCGGTCTGCCACAACTGTGGCCAGCCTGGGCACGGGTGGTACACGTGCCCTCTCCCGACGGACGAGGTCCGCGTCATCGCCACCATGCGACGCCAGCGGGAGCGCCGCCTTGCCTCTGCCGCCGTCGCTGCTGCTGGTCCTACCACTTCGACCTCGTCCAGCACCGCTCCCACTCCGACGACTCCACCTGTCCTGCAGCCAATGCCGCAACAGTACTACCCGCAACAGATGGCCCAACAGTTCTACCCTCAGCCGTCGGCACCTCCGCTGCCCTCGTCGGCTCCGTCACCCTACTACCCGGGCTCCGGCGCCGTCACTCCGCATTCTGTCTACACTCCTGGGCCGTCATCCCGAGAGCGTCAGCTGGAGCAGTTCATCGCGCTCCAGCTTGGCCTCCCTCGCCCTCCTCCCCAGGGAAGGGCGAGTTGCGTCACCTCCTGCCCTCCCGCCCATCCTTGCATGACTGAGACTGAGCTGCGGTCGTGTCCAGTCTCCTCGTCTGTCTCGTCATCTCCCGTGATCTCACCCACCCCACTCCTTGACGACATTGCATGGCTTGACGACTGGCAGTCTCGTTTCGCGCCTCCGTCCACCGTGTCCGAGTCCCTCGCGTGTTGCCATGTGACCGTGACTGATCTGGCGACCCCTGTCCAGGACCCTGCTGAGACCTGGATCATCGACTCCGGGGCCACGCATCACATGACGGCATCTCGCGAGGCCTTGAGTATGCTCGGTCCCGTCGGCGATGTCTTCGGTGTTCGGACGGGCTCCGGACAGGTGTTGCCGGTCCGTGGGGTAGGCGTTGTTCGTTTCCGTGGTCCGGCCGGTGACGTCTTTTTGACCGATGTTCTCTTCGTCCCTGGTCTCNTCCACCCCACTCCTTGACGACATTGCATGGCTTGACGACTGGCAGTCTCGTTTCGCGCCTCCGTCCACCGTGTCCGCGTCCCTCGCGTGTTGCCATGTGACCGTGACTGATCTGGCGACCCCTGTCCAGGACCCTGCTGAGACCTGGATCATCGACTCCGGGGCCACGCATCACATGACGGCATCTCGCGAGGCCTTGAGTATGCTCGGTCCCGTCGGCGATGTCTTCGGTGTTCGGACGGGCTCCGGACAGGTGTTGCCGATCCGTGGGGTAGGCGTTGTTCGTTTCCGTGGTCCGGCCGGTGACGTCTTTTTGACCGATGTTCTCTTCGTCCCTGGTCTCAAGCTCAGCCTCCTGTCCGTGACTGCTCTTGACCGCATGAGCATGGACGTTGTGCACTCACGTGGTGTCGGCACTGTGTCGTTGCGTCCGTCGGGTCTTGTCGAACTGCACGCCACCGCCTGTGGCAACTTGTGGCACGTTCCCCGCCTCGCTTGTTCCCCTCCCGTCTCCTCCCCGTCAGCTGCGACCGGTCATGTGTTCATCACCAGCACGCTTTCTCCTCAGCACACCCGCCTCTTGCACCGCCGCCTTTGTCACGTCCACTCTCCCGTAGTAGAGAGCATGCTCCGCACCCAACCGGCCAAGGGCCTTGATCCGGAGACCTTCCCTCTCCCATGCCCCACTGAGTGCATTGACTGTGCTCAGGGCAAGATGCACCGGTCCACATACCCCCTCTCTTCCTCACGGGCGTCCGCCCCCCTTGACCTTGTCCACTCGGACGTCATGGGCCCTCTCCCCACTGAGTCCGTCGGCGAGCATGGCCGCTATGTCCTCACTCTGACGGACGACTACTCNCCGCAGTAGAGAGCATGCTCCGCACCCAACCGGCCAAGGGCCTTGATCCGGAGACCTTCCCTCTCCCATGCCCCACTGAGTGCATTGACTGCGCTCAGGGCAAGATGCACCGGTCCACATACCCCCTCTCTTCCTCACGGGCGTCCGCCCCCCTTGACCTTGTCCACTCGGACGTCATGGGCCCTCTCCCCACTGAGTCCGTCGGCGAGCATAGCCGCTATGTCCTCACTCTGACGGACGACTACTCCCACTACCGTTGGGTCTTCTGCCTTCGGCAGAAGAGCGATGTCGCCCGAACCATTCATGACTGGCTTGTCCTCGCGGAGCGCGAGTGTGGCCGCCCCCTACGTCGCTTTCGCTCCGATCGCGGTGGCGAGTACCTGGGTGAGGCCACGACCTTTCTCGCCTCCCGCGGTATCCGCCATGAGACGTCTGCGCCCTACACACCCGCCCAGAACGGCGTCTCCGAGTGGTGGAACCGCACCATGGCCGACGCCGTCTGCACCATGCGGGTCGAGTCAGGTCTCTCCGATGGCTTCTACTTTGAGGCCATGGCCTACATGACCTGGGTCTGGAACAGGGTTCCTCACGGTCCCCTTCCCCGCCAGTCCACNCCTATCAGCACTGGTGCGGTCGGCGCGCTGACCTCCGCCCGGCTCGCGTCTGGGGCTGCGTAGCCGTTGTGTGGCTGCCCGCTCCACAGCAGGGTAGCAAGCTTGCCCCCCGCAGACGCCCCTGCACCTTTCTCGGTGTCTCTCGTCAGTCCAAGGCCTGGCGCTTCTGGGACCCATCCCGACACTGCATCGTCGAGTCCCGCGATGCCCTCTTTTTCGAGGACCTGTTTCCCCGCGACCTCATCCGCTCCGGCTCGTATGTGTCCCTCCCGTCGCGTGGGGGAGTGGTGAGTCCGTCCTCCGTCCTGTCGCTTCCGGGTGACACATCACCCCGTCCCTCTGAGCCGGTAGCCCCGGTCGCGGCCGCTGGCCCCTCCGAGCCAGCTGACCCAGTCGCGTCTACTGTCCCCTCCGGGCCGGCAGCCCAAGTCGCGTCCGCTGGCCCATCCGGGCTGGCAGCCCCAGTCGCGTCCGCTGGTCCCTCCGGGCCGGCAGCCCCGGTAGCTTCTGCTGGCCCATCCGGGCCGGCAGCCCCAGTCGCGTCCGCTAGTCCCTCCGGGCCGGCAGCCCCAGTCGCGTCTGCCGGCTCTTCCGGGCCGGCAACCCCAGTTGCATCTACTCGCCCCTCTGGGCCGACAGCCGCAGTCGCGTCCGCTGGTCCCTCCGGGCCGGTAGTCCCAGTCGCTTCCGATGGCCCCCCCGGGCCGACGTCTCCAGTCACGTCCGCTGGCCCCTCCGGGCCAGCAGCCCCAGACGCGTCCACTCATCCCTCTGGGCCGGCAGCCCGAGCTGCGCCCGTTGGCTCCCCTCGCCCAGCAGCGCCTGTTGCGTCTACTGGCTCCTCCGGACCAGCAGCACCGTCCACCTCCGTCGGCCCGTCGGACTCAGCACCATCCTCTGCCCGACCGCACTACACACGTGGCCCAGGCGGCAGCCTCCGACCTCGGCCAACTGTGAGCGCGCAGACTGTCGCTCCCCGTTCCGTTGCGCCCCCACCCCCTGTGGCTCAACGTGTCTCCTCCACTCCCACGGTCGTGAGTGGAGACCGTGGCACAAAGGCTCTCGGCCTGACCACTTCTGCCATTATCGCAGACATTCACCCGGGCTCTGCATTGGGGTACGCCATGCTTCTTCACGAGCATCGGCATGCTGTCGTGGCCGCACTCGCACACATCCCACCTGGGGCTCGTGATGCACATGCCCTCTCAGTCCAGTCCACAGCGCGCCCAGAGGACCCTTCCACCCTACGCGAGGCTCGAGCCTCCCCTGAGGTCGCACATTGGGATGCTGCCTGTGTCGAGGAGCTCGCCGCTATCCGACAACACCACGTGTATGACCTCGTCGACCTCCCTCCAGGTCGGAAGGCCATCGGTGCCAAGTGGGTCTTTCGGCGCAAGTGGAAGCCTGACGGATCCTTGGACAAGTACAAGGCCCGTCTCACAGCAAAGGGGTTTGCTCAGGTCCCTGGGATCGACTACGACCAGATCTTCGCCCCAGTTGGCCGGTTCTCGACTAGCCGGGCACTGTTCAGCTTGGTTGCCCAGCACGGGTGGGAGCTGCATCTGATGGACGTGAGCAATGCATTCCTCCATGGCTCACTGGAGGGTGAGGAGCTCTACATGATGCAGCCCCCAGGCTTCGACGATGGCACTGGGAGAGTTTGGCGGCTGCGGAAGGCCCTCTATGGTCTGAAGCAGTCGCCTCGGTGCTGGAACCAGGAGATCAGCAGTACGCTTCTCCGTGGCGGCCTCCAGCGCAGCACCGCTGACCCCGCACTCTTCATCAGCCTGCGAGGTCAGACCTTCGCCGCGGTCCTGGTCTACGTCGACGACCTCCTCATTGTGTCACCAGACGCGACAGCCATCCAGCACGTCAAGGACCTAGTGCACGCTGCCAACCAGATGAAGGATCTCGGTTCTGCCCGAGTCTTCCTGGGCATGGAGCTCGAGCATGATCGCTCTCAGGGCGTCCTGCATGTCCACCAGGCTGCCTATGTGCAGACCCTGTCAGCCCGCTTCGCCGAGGACTTGCCCTTCGTGCCCAGCGCTTCCCCACCCATGTCACCTGATGGCCAGGTGAAGTTGAAGAGTCATGACCGAGCTGTTGTGGGGGAGCCAGTTGATGTGACCACGTATCTGCGGGTCATCGGGTCAC
>SZWC01012955.1:4608-18153 GCA_023375785.1 Penium margaritaceum
TCCCTGCCTCGCATCCGATTCCTGTGGCGCACAATCACTTCCCCTTCGTCTGTGTGTCCCATCCATCCACACCGGGTAGGATGTGGAGGAACGCCGTGTTCTTTCCACGCTTGCAACACACAAGCTCCTGGCTCACACGTGTGTTATGTGTTTGCACATGCTGGATGTGTGATGCGCTTGCTGAACATGTGCCACGCATACATGCTAAAGACCCTTTTTTTTCTTTTTTTTTGTCCAACAACAGCATTTTCCGTCTGCAACCTACCATGTATTGCTTTTCAGGACCGTGCCTAAAAAGCGCTCCTGTGGTGCCCACTCGCGTCGTGCTTTTCCCCACATGCAAAACGTCTTTCCGGAGCCACAGATTGGCTAACATGCGCTGGAGGGGTTCCCTGCACGGTCTCGACGCGCCTCGATAAATGTTATGTTGAGCTTGATGGTAGGGTTTGACAGGGTTCGAGAACGATCCATGGACGTGCAGTTGAAGAGCCCGTAACTTTCTCGATACTCAATGGATTTCGGCGATTCAAGTTTCACCAGATTCATCGACTCGTCAACTTTGAGGAGCAACCATCCGATCCAATGTCGATTTGGATCACTCTAAGAGCCGCTAGAGCAAAACGTCACTTCGTTTTTCCAGTTGTCGGCATTTACTCGGTCAAAAAGCTTAACGCCATCCATGCACCATGCACACCACCCATACACCATGCATGCCACGATGGCGCATGGGTGGCATTGCCACCCATGCACCATGCACGCCACCCATGCACCATGAACGCCACCCACGCGCCGTGAACGCTAGCCATGCACCATGCATGCACGCAGCCCATGTGCTGTGCACGCCACCCATGTGCAATGCACGCCACCCATGCACCGTGCACGCCACCCATGCGCTGTGCACGCCATGTCATGTCACACGCTGCGACGCCACCTCACGCACAAACGCACACCTCAGGCGTGTACGTGTTGTCGTCGTCCATGAAGTAGATGGTGGCTGTGATGCGGTTGTCCTGGATGAAGTCCAGCACGTGGTTGCGCTGCCGCACCGCCCTGCTCTGCGACGCGTTCTCGTGCTGCACGGTGTGCAGCAGCGCACGCCCACGCGTTCAAATGCAACACAATCCAAATGTGCGGGTTTGTCTTTGCACGTGCTGGAGACCGTGAATGCAGAGACGTAGGAGAAGGGATGGCAGGGTGGGTGGGGAAGGACACGGGTGGAGAGGGAGAGTGGGAGAGTGGGAGAGAGAGGGAGAGAGAGAGAGAGAGAGGGGGGGGGGAGAGAGAGAGAGAAGGGGGGGGGGGGGGGGGGGGGGGGGGGGGGGGGGGGGGGGGGGGGGGGGGGGGGATAGGGAGCATTTGAGGAGTAGGAAGGAGAGGGACTTGGTGGAAGAAAAAAAATGAAGGGCGTGGGTGACGGGTGAGGGGGGGAGACGATAGGCATGATGCATCAGCTAGGAAGCATTGAAACGTCCCAGCAAACAAGCGAGCAAGCAAGCAAACAAGCAGCCCAGCCAGCCAGCTTCGCGACCTTGAGTGACACGCGATGCAACACGCGCGAGCAGACACACTGTGAGAATGCGCGACGACGTCACCAACGCAACAAGCTTCGACCCGCGAACGAGCCTCGCTGCATCTCTCCAACCACCATCACCTCCTCCTCCACCCCCGCATCCGCACACACGCTGGGAGCACGGCGGTGCAGAGAGTCCCTCCGGATGGGAGTGCGTGTGTGTGTGCCTGCCTGCGCAAGTGGGAGAGAGTACCTCCTCTCGTCTCCCACCTGCGCAAGTGGGAGAGAGTACCTCCTCTCCTTTCCCACCTGCGCAAGTATCTCTGTGTCTACTGAGACGCAGACTAGGCATGAGAATTCGAATATATTTGCCCTCATTTTGAACTATTCGAAATTCGAATAGTTTCTGAA
The DNA here is from genome assembly GCA_023375785.1 of Penium margaritaceum. Lineage (NCBI taxonomy): Eukaryota > Viridiplantae > Streptophyta > Zygnematophyceae > Desmidiales > Peniaceae > Penium > Penium margaritaceum. Next base: position 6,530 of record SZWC01012955.1, read on the forward strand.
GTGTACTATTCGAATCTCGAATAGTTGCCAGAAAGCATTCGAATAGTTTTGAATAGTCGAATACTATTCGACTATTCGAATACTATTTGCACGCATTCGAATAGTTTGACGAATACTATTCGAATAGTTCACGAATAGTTCACAAATACCTCATAATCGAATATTCGAATAGTCTTCTAGTGGGTGTGGAACAGGTATTCGATATTCGAATACTTTACTATTCGACCAACTATTCGAATATCGAATGGTTTTTTTCTCATGCCTAACGCAGACACACTTCCACCCAGACACCTTCCACGCCATGCAGAGCACTGCATCGTCCACCAGACTGTCTTGTCACAAGCCCAACAGTAGCCACGTTTTCCTCCCTCTCTCACACAAACAGATCTGAAGCGTGTGTGAGCAGTTGCGCCCCTCACCATCCCAGAACATGCCATCCTCGATCCCTCTTCCTTTCCACCCATTCACCGCCGCCAAGCACAGAAGAAACAAGACATTCCAAACGTAACGTAACGCAAGACAAGACAGGGGCACCTTGACGTCGGACGCCATGTGGAGGTAGGGGATGCGGCCGCAGCTCTGTCAGTGGAACGTCGGAGCATCCCCACAGCTTCCCGCGGTGCGCCGCAGCAGCGCCGACGTCTCCCGCGTCTGTTGCGCAATCGCGTCACATCGCATGCCGTCGCGTCAAGCCACGCCATGCCAACACACACACACACACACACACACACACACACACACACACACACACACACACACACACACACACACACACACACACACACACACACACACACACACACGCCATGCGTAGACGTGTCAGGATCGCACCACAGCACCTCACATCAGTCCATGCCACACCATGCCACACCACACCACCCTTTTCTCCATGCACCGCTACACAAGCTCAACCTCAAGCCCAACACCTCACGAACAATTGATCGAAACCAGGCTGCGTCAAGGAAAGCGAGGATATGCCGGTCATGTGTCCAGATTGCAGTACGAGAATAAGTATGCGGATAAGCACGCACGCACGTATGTGCACGAACGCATGCACACACGCACGCACACACGTACGTACGCACGCACGAACGCACGCTCGCACGTAAACACGCACGCACGCACACATGCACGCACGCACGCACGCACATCTGCACGCACAAACGCACGCACACACACACGTACGGACACACAAACGCACCCACGTACGCACGCACACATGCACGCACGCATGCACGCACGCACACACGTACGGACACACAGACGCACGCACGTACGCATGCACGCACGTACACACGCACGCACGCACGCACGCACCCCCGCACGCATGCACGCACCCACGCACGCAGGCACGCACCCCCGCACGCCCGCACGCGCACACGTATGTATGCTGCCATCTACCTTACACACACGCACCTGTCCTTATCTGGCCAAACATCCATCGACCACACACAATGCCATGCACCATCTTCGGGCCAAGGAGGCCTCCAACATTACTTCCCTAGTCCTCCTTCACCACCCACGATGGTCCTCAGTCCTCCCCAACCCCTTCCCAAACCCCAATTGGCTCCCCCCCCCCCACCCCCGTACCGACAGTCACAGGCACATACCTTACCCTGCGCCTCCACAACAATCCAGAGGAAGGGCGGTGGCACAAGGCGCAGCACGGACACCAGCTGGGCAAAGTACGGTGCCTGGAACGGCCGCACATACGTCGGCGTGATCAGTATTGAAAAACCTGGGCCCTGCTGCAGCTCTCCAGGAGAAACGCGCTGCTGCTGCTGCTGCTGCTGCTGCTGCTGCTGCTGCTGCTGTTGGTGCTGCTGCCGCCGTTGGCGATGGCCATCTGAGCCAGGTTTTGTTTCCTGAGCGCTGCTGCTACTACTGCCGATGTGCTGCTGCAACGGCGTCCACACAGTGCGACATTCCGATCCTACAGCCACGCACCGAACCGTCACAGACTGCCGGGACTTTGCACGCGGCCTCTCCTTCCCTTCCCACCCTCCCCCTCCCCCACCCATCCATGACTGCAGCCACCCGACTCCCACTGCTTCTGCTGCAGACTCAAGCAAGCTGCCGCTGCCCTCTCCAGCACCTCCACGTGCCCGCAGCCTTGCTGCTGGTGCTGCTGATGCCGCTGCCGCTGCTCCTGGGTCTCTCTTTCTGCAGTGCAAGAGATCGCACGCCGTTCCCTTTCTTGAGCCAGTGCCAGCATCCATTCCGCTCCCGCTCACGCTCAATCCCCACGCCTGCCCTGTTGCGCTTCCAGAGTCTGCGAGGCCCTGCGCCTGCTGCCACGCACTCGCAGCTTCTGTCTCCACCGCACCAGCAGCACGAGCGGTGCCGCTGTCCCGTGCTTGGTCTGTCTCAACCTGCGAGCAAACGCACTCGTCAAACGCTTCCCCAGTCGCTGAGTCTGCACCGACTGCCCCCGCGTGCCTCTCCGCCCTCTCTGCCCTTTCTGCATCCCATTTCAAGAGCATGACCTCAAAAAACTGCTGGATTTGCCCTGCTCCTTCCATGCCAGTGCCTGCTGCTGCTGTTGCTGCTGCTGCTGCTGCTGCTGCTGCGCTGCTGCCCCTCATGCTTTTCCTCCTGCTTCGACGACCACCTCTTTTTGAGCTTCTGCCCCCGCTGCCCCCACTGCTCCTGCCACCGCCCAGTGCCTTCCCCTTCGCCGATCCTTGCCAGGCCCTTGCTGCTGCTGCTACTGCTGCTTCTGCTGCTGTAGTGGCTGCAATATTCCAGCAGAGCCATCCGACCACAGAAACCCACCAGGACTTGCCCTTCTGCGGAACACCAACCAACCCCTCCTCCACCCCATCTGGACCCCGACCTCCACGTTCCAGAAACGAACGCCCCTGAAGCTGCTGCCCATGATGCATTTGCTGCGCCTGTGTTTCCTGCCCCTGTGTTTCCTGCCCCTGTTTTTTCTGCCCCTGCATTTGATGCCCGACTGCGCCATGCTGCAAAGAATGCAAATCGTCTTCCCGTTTCCTCCTGCGCCTCGTCCAGGTTCCTCTTCCTCTTCCTCGTCCTCCACTCCTTCCTTGTTTCGGTCTTCTGCTGGAGCCATCGTCGTGTGCCTCTCGTGCTGCGCTGGTGTGCACCCAAGGACGTTGCAAGCTGTCCGTGCTGTCTGCTGGGGGACGGTTCAGGTCCTCAGACCGTCTCCGCCAACTCGTCCAACTCGAGGCCGGCATGTACGGCAAGTCTGACGGCAAGCCTCGCAGTTTCCCCCGCTGCGGCACTGGCAAGCGGGTTGTGTGCAGCGCCGAGTGAGCAGCGACGAGCACAAGCAGCGGCAGCAGCAGCAGCAGCAGAAGCAGCAGCCTCCGCCGCCGTCGCCGCAGCTGAGGATATTGGCCCTTACAACCACCATGGCTGCTGCTGCTGCTGCTGCTGCTGCTGTTGCTGCTGCTGTTGCTGCTTCGACCCTCAATGCACTGGCATTGGCGGCGGAGGCGGCGCGCTGAGCGCAGCAGGCAAGCGTGCAGGGAGGAGAAGACTGCACGGGAGAAAGAAGCCGCCCGTCGATTCCCACCGCAGACGAGCCACGGCCGACTGCGGCACTCGTCGGCAGATTCGGAATACGGCAAACCCTCGTGCACCACGGAGAAAGCTTGCCCTCCTCGCTGATCTCCGCGGGCTGCTGGTGTCGCTGCTACTGCTGCCGCTGTTCCTGTTGTTGTTGCTGCTGCTGCTGCTGCTGCACCTTGCTGGCTCGCTCCTGCGGTGACAGCAGCAGCAAAACTGTCATCTGCTTCTGCTGCTGGCGAAGCGACATCCCTGTGGTGCAGGCGAAGGAGGCCCGACGAAGCGAGCATGGTCGCCACCTCCACCACCACCACCTGCGGAAGCTGCTGTCCCTGCTGAGGACTTGCCGAAGGGAAATTTCTGTCGGCGAACTCTTCAGCGTCGGCCCACGTGTGAAAGGGCCGTTTGTACGTGGACGAGTGGTATCGGCCTGGACGTTCGCGCCATGGCTGCTGGAGCGCGCGCGACCCCGTGGTGGGAGTGAGACTCAACAGTCGCCACGACGTAGAACCTGCCTACACGATCTATGCAATAGCTCACCCCGTTTGGTCCGAGCCGCTCCCCACACCGAACCTGCCGGTAAGGGTTTTCGGCAAGTGGAGCGGCTTTGGCTGAAGAAAGACCCAAAATGGCGCCCTTTGGAAAGTAGCACGCAAAAATGCTCAAGTCTGCTCACATGGAACACTGGATGAACTTGCATAGTGTCGAGGAGTTTGAGTCGCGCAACTATAGGGATTTGCATGCACTTGATCTCAAATGGTCCCAACCACCAGTGTTTGAGCTTCGAACAATTGGCTCTGCAGAGTTTGATGTTTGCCGAGCTGAGAAGGACTTTGTCGCGAGCGGCGAATATATCGTTGCTACAATGTCAGTCAGCTGTTCGCTTCATCACTGCTTGTGTCTTCGCGAGGGTTTGCCGTGTTTCCTCCCAGATGGTGGTGAAGTCTCGGTGTTAAAAATCGACCGTAGGAATGCTCTTGCAACTTTGTAGTCCAGCTGGTGTGGTAGGGAGTTTGCCATGCACCATTTCAAACGGAGTTTTACCCGTTGTAGTGGAAACTGCCGAATTATATGCGATTTCGGCGGCTGGGAGTTTTATGCCCAATCCGTCCCGTGAGGTTCACATAACATTCCAAGAAGTTGATCGAGTGTCTGGTTTGTCCGCCCGGTTTGACCGTCGTTTGGGGATGAAATGTCGTTGAAAGTTGAATTCTGCTACCGTAGCGAGTCATCAGTCCGCGCCAAAAATGGCTGGTGAATCGACCGTCTCTATCGGTCGTGATGGTTCTCGGTATGCCGTGAAGCCGCACCATGTTGTTTAGAAACAACCGTGTTGTTCCCATGGCGGTGACGGTGGTTGTTGTCGGAATGAAGTGGGACATTTTGGAAAACCTGTTGATGACCACGAGGATTGCGTCATATCCCTCGGGTGTGACTGGTAATCCCGTGACGAAGTCCATGGAGATATTGGCCCACGGTTCTCTTGGAATACGGAGCGGTTGCAGAAGTCCAGGTGGCCGCGTGCGACGGAATTTTTATAGTTGACATGTGTCACAGGACTTGTAGAAGTCAGCCACGTCGGATTGCATTTTGTCCCACCAATATTTTTTTTGCCAGTTTCTTCAACTTCTTGTCCTGTCCGAACTGTCCACCTGGTCCTGTGTCGTGGGATTCTTCGAGCAGTATACGGCCCAGTTCGTCATTCCAAGAATCAACCACCTAACGAGTGAAGCGTCGTCGCCAACAGGGTGCGTCATACAAGAATTTTGCCTTGTCATATCCGTCGTGCTCGTCATAACCCCGTGTGAACTGCCGCTCGAGATATGGGTCTCGCTATAGCTGTAGTGTGGCTACCTCACCCACTAAATCTGGTCGGCGGCTGAGTGCATCCGCCGGGTTGATTTTGCCTGGCCGGTACTCGATATCGTAGTCGAACCCGAATTCAATGAACTCCATTCATCGCGTTTAACGTCGATTGAGATTCGGCTACATTTTCACAAATTTCAACGCATGGTGGTCGGTGCGTACGATGCATCGGTGGCACTCCAAGTAGTACCGCCATGTCTTGAATGCATGTACGAATGCCAACATTTCTTTCTCGTGTACGGTGTAGTTGAGTTCTGGTCCTCATAGTTTTTGAGACATGTATGCGGTCGGTTGCTTGCCGTTGCTGTGGTCTTGCAGGAGGACTGCGCTGATGGCTCGGTCAGACGCATCTGTGGCCACGACACAGTTGATCGTTGGATTGGCTAATCGTAGGATTGGTGCCAAGGTCAGAGCATTCCTTAAATTGGTGAATGCTTCTTGTTTGTTGTCTCCTCACTTCCACTCGTTTTCTTTTCGAGTGAGGTCGGAAAGAGGCACTAACACCGGCACATAATCCCGTACAATTTGCCGACGGTAATTGCAGATGCCTAAGAAAATTTGAATTTATCGAACGTTGGTCGATGTTGGCCAATCAACTACTGCTGCCACTTTTTTCAAATCCATTGTGATCCGTCCACCGTTGATGACGTGGCCCAAAAACTCGATCGAACGGCGAGCAAAGTCGCACTCCGAGAGTTTTCTGAAAAATTTCTCTCTTTGTAAAATTTGACAACTTTTCGAAGGTTTCCATCATGCACCTCCGAGGTGCGGTTGTACACCAAAATGTTGTCGAGGTACATCTCCACAAAATCGTCGAGGTATGGTCAGGAGATGTTGTTTATGGCCGCCATAAACATTGTCGGGGAATTCCTTAGTCCGAACGCCATTACCGTGCAATTGAGATGCCCGTAGCGAGTTTGGAACGCCGTCTTCTTGATGTCGGCGTCTGCCACACGTATCTCGTGATAGCCACTGCGCAAGTCCGTTTTGCTGCCAATTCGAGCCCCACGGAGTTGGTCAAAAAGTTCGTCCGCTCAGGTAAGAGGGTAGCGGTACTTGATGGTAGCGTTGTTCAGTGTCCAATAGTCCACGCACATCCACATCTCACCAGTTTTCGTTTTTACAAACGGGGTTTGGTGCGGGGTATGGTGACGTGGATGGGCGGATGAACCCCTGACCAAGGATCTCGTCGAGTTGCTTTTTTAGCTTGGTCAGCTCATGATCGCTCATCCAAAAGGCCCCTTGAACTGTAGGTTTACTGCCAGGCTTCCGTTCGATGCGATGGTCGATATCTCATTGAGGGGGTAAGGTTCTCGGGAGTTCATCGGGGAAAACGTTCCCAAACTCCTGGATGAGTGGTGCAAACTCTTCGGGTACCATCGCGAACTTTGTTGATTCCGATGAGGTTGATGAGGCCCATGATGAGTCATACGATGCCACTTCTGCTTCTTCTATTGGCTGGAAATGTATAAGCCACACATGAGCTCATCGTCGTATGCAGTACGTGACCACGTTGAGCGGTATTGGCTGTACCGGTTGTCGCTTCTCGACTACCGTGGCTTCCTCTAATACTTCCACCTTTGTTGCTTCCGCTGTCGGCTTCCGTCCCACACGCAGAATTTTTCATTTTGTACCGTCGATTTCCATGTAGACGTCGCCGCTTTTTCGATCGACCTGTAGATTGTGTTGTTACAGAAAATTGTGTCCGAGGATGATTTTATGATCGCTCATTGGACAAGACCTCCAGATCGTTACATCCCGTAGATCTCCCACTTGTAATCGTAGTGGTTCTCGGAGTCTCAATATTTACAATATCCCATCGACGGTTTTCCCTTCAAACACCCCTGGTTCAGTCTGCAAACCTAGTTTGCAAACAATGTCATTGCTTACAAAGTTGTGTCAAGCTCCTCCATCCAATAGTGCAGGTACCGTTCTGCGACTTTTGCATCCTCAAGGTTGAACTTTTAGTAGTATCGCCGGTTGGTCGTCCTCGTACCCCTCGTCAAACTTTACGATCTCATAAACCCTCTGCAGCAGCGTAGGCCGTTCAGATGGGTGATTGTTTGGCACAGATCACTCTGTGAGGACAAGAGTTGTGCCTTTCACTCCTGTCCTTTGTCGTTTTCTGACTCATTTTTTTGCAACTTCCCCCCCTATTTGGCCTGTTGCTTGCTCAAACAGTTGCGAGCGATGTTGTATCCGACTTATTCGCAGTTGTATCAGATTCGCATTTCTCTCTGGTCGACGGCGTCCACTTCCATCGGAGTCAAGGAGTCCCCTGATTGGTTTCTTCCGTTTCCACGATAATTGTGGCTAGGAGGTCGCAAGCCATGGGATTCCCAGATCCGAGCGTTGTAGTCGGCGGTGTTGATCCTTTTTGCTGCTACAATCATATGTGGCAAGCCATTTTGGATGCCGAAAATGGTGATTGCTCGCCTGACATCTGGCTTGAGGTTGTTGTGAAAATAGAGTTCGTCGGGGGCGATGTCTACTCCAGTGATGATCTCGCAAATTCTCCACGTGTACTCTACCATGTTGGACAGCTGACGATGACGCTGAAGTTTGTACTATGCGTCCGATTTTTGTTAAGTCGTCCAAAACGTGCGAGCATCGCGTGGGAGAATTCATTCAGTTTGGTTGGTGGCATCAGCGCGTCTTCCCATTGTGGGTTGATCTGCTCCAAGGGTAGAACGTTCACGGTCGGCGATATGAGACAGTCGCCGTTGGCTGTTGATGATGCTCTGCCGATCTCTTAGTGCCGTTGGATGGGCATTAGATCGGACCACCAACTTCGCACCGTGCCACGCAACAGCGCGGCCGCAAGGTTAATTTTCTTTTGATTGTCGTTGACTTCAACAGCGGTGAAGTACACCTCCAAACTTGTCAGCCACATCCGAACCGTCGGTCCCTTTGAGTTTGTAGGATCAAACGGCTCCGATGGAGCCGAACGAATTTTGGGTTCGCTCGAGAGTTGGGAATTTCTCTCGACAAGCACCGCTTCTCGTGCCCTTGCTTTACAAAGAGCATCCATAGCAAAGTTGAGCTGTTGGAGTAGATGGTTGTTGATCTCCTCAAGCGCGGAGATTGGGTTTACCTGTTCCTCGTTGATCCACGGTTGTCATCCAATGCCACCTGTCCCCCTGCTGTCGTCGTCGAGGCTATTGGTAGGGGCGGCTGGTTTATCGCCGTTGGGTCCGCGACCGGATTGGTCTTCGAAGCCGTAGGGTTTGGTCCAGCTGCCGCATAGCCTGCCACGCCAGCATTCACTGTCGTTTCAGGGTTCGCATGCATCGGCACGTTTTGCTCCTCCATCGCCGAAGTCGTTGTTGTGGACTCGTTGCTGGTTGTCGGTTGAGCTCGCTCGCCTCATGTCGTAGTCGCAAATTCTTCAAGTTGTTGACGTGCGAGATGCGCTAACGGCTTGTGCGAGGTAGTCCTTTGGATGGGTTAAACAGTCGGATGCCTCTCCAGCACCGCTACACTCTGATACTAAGTGTTATGCCAAACGGAGCGTAGATTGTGAAGAGGTAGAAGTTGCGAGGCAGAATACGATTCATAATTTGGGAAACTCGAGCAATTTCTAATTAGCGGTAAGTGTACTTCGATGCCAAGTGTCGAAATGATCAAACGATCAAACATATATATACAAGTGTCGAGTTACGAATGAGATAGTCGGGGTCGTTGGGTCGATTGTCGAGCGACACGTGCGGAGTCGCATCGTGAGTGGTCAGATTCGAGAAGGTCCACCGAGAAATCGGGAGACTTTGAGAATCGACGGTGAAGATGCAAAATGCATCTACATAAATCCATATTCGTCTCGGTGCATCGAGAAGTCGACCGAAAGGTCATGGTACTTCTGTCGCAGATTCGTGAGAGTGGTCGATCCCTCGACCGTTGGGGTGAATATCACAGTCTCGCGACGCGATGGGCTGTTTGTGTAATAACAAAAATGTCCACTCTGAAAGATTAGGGACTCGTATACGTCTTGTATGTAACAATTTCCGCGTGTTAAGCCAAACAGGGCGTAGATGGTAAACAGGTAGAAGTTATGAGGCAAAACACGTTTGAGAATTTGGGACAGTTGAGCAATTTATAATTAACGGTAAGTGTACTTTGATGGAAATTGACAAAATGATCGAACAAATATATACAAGTGTCGAGTTACGAATGAGGCATAGTCGGGGTCGTTGAGTTCATTGTCGAGCGACGCGTGTGGAGTTGCGTCGTGGGTTGTCGGATTGGAAAGCTCTGTTGAGGAATCGGAGGGCTTCGAGGATCAACACCGAAGATACGAGATGCATCTTTATAAATCTCGATATATCTTGATACGTCAAGAAGTCAACCAAAAGGTCGTCACACTTCTGCCATTGATTCTCAAAAGTGGTCAAAGTTGTCAAAAGGTACGAGAAGGTTTGCCAGAGGACGAGGGCAGTTGGCCGAATTGCCCTCAACCGTCGGAGTGAAAATTGGGGCCTCGTCGCACGGTGGACTATTTTTGTAATGACAAAAACACCCGCTCTGAAAGATTAGGGACTCATTTACGTCGGGTACGTAACACCTCCCTCCTTTTAGCCACAACATCCCGACGCTCGTGTAGATGTGGCCTTGTAACGGTGGTGGTATCCGTCGATTTGGTGATCGATGTCTCCGAGGTTGTCGTAAGGTTCCTAGTTGTTATGCGTGGCGTCGTAACCATCCCACTTGACAAGATATTCTATTATTTTTCCACATCACTGATGGCCAAGGATGTCCTTGATGACATGCTATGTGTCCTCGTCCACTTGTACCGGTGGAGGAGGAGGTACATCCCTGACGGGGAAGTTCTCGTGATAGAACTACTAGGGAGCGTATGTGTCAGGGCTGGTTGCCTGCGGGAAGCAGGGTCGAGGGCCTTTTCGCGTCACTCTGCCTTGTCTTTTCCGCCGGTTCACCCTGTGGGCATGAGGGGCCCGTTCTCCCGACCGTTGAATAGCCCTATGTCCGCGGTGTCCCGTTGCGAAGTCCGCCTGCCTAAGTGGAGAGGGCACATCTTTGCTCGACGCGTGGTCGTCTGGCGATGGGGCCCTATGCTGCCTTCTCTTATTTTGCCCCTGTTCTGGAGCCACCCGGGCATCGCAAATGTGGGCGTCGTCCAACTGTGCTCTTTACGCATGATGCCCTGTCCAACCCACCCAGCTCTCCGCCCCATCAAAAAGTGCATGCATCGGTGCCCGGTCGATGTCTTTTTTTTTCTTTCCTTTTTTCGCTTAGTCCCCACAAGCCTGACCGACGGAGCCTGTCCGTCGAGTCATCCTGGCCCTCCCCCTCAATAACTTCTTTGATCCGCACTGTGGAAGGGACCGGTTGGGTGGCGGACTCGATGGCCAGCCGTCCAAGTTGCCGGTCCGCCCGTGCTGGCTCTGGCCGGCTGCCAGGGCTCCCCCACCGGCACGCGACAAGGACCCGCAGGCTGCATCCCCTCTTCCCTCCCCCCTCCCCGTCTCCACCTCCACTGCAAACCAGCAGAACCACACTCTCTCCTCCCTCGTGGCATATGACGCATAGGCACCTCCATTGCCCATGCTGAAAGTTGCATTGGGTACCTCTCCTTCTCCCCTCCACAATGTGCTCAAGTACGGATTTTTTGGTGCACCACCCGTTTAGCTAGTTCCTGGTTTGTAGTCGGCCGCCATGGTGGCCTTGCCACGTGGCGCCGCCTCGTGGCAGCCCTGTTTGGTACGCTTCCTGTTGGCGCGTACTCGCCTTGTTCTCAACTCTCCAATGCCCCTGCTCCCGCTCATAGCGGCACCCTCTGCTGCCCGTTTGGCCAGTGATGTGGCCTGCGGGCCGTCCCCAACCAGCCACGTGGGCAGGCCACGTGGCTGGACTGTTCTGCCTGAACTTGGCCCACCCCCTCCCCTTGGCCCCCAAACCTGGTGGACCAGGTTTACTGACCTGGAATTGAGGAAAGAGGGAGGTGCTTTGAGGGGTTGACGGCGGTGCCGAGAGCGAGGGAGCGGGTGGTGGCGACAGGTATAGATATAGATATAGATATAGATAGATATAGATGTAGATAGAGGCATAGACATAGACATAGACATAGACATAGCCATAGACATAGACATAGACATAGACATAGACATAGACATAGACATAGACATAGACATAGACATAGACATAGACATAGACATAGACATAGACATACACATAGACATAGACATAGACATAGACATAGACATAGC
>SZWC01012955.1:18409-43625 GCA_023375785.1 Penium margaritaceum
ACCTCTAGATGCCTTGTAGGACAAGTCACCCCTTCTAGAAGGTGTGCCACCTTCCTGGACCCTCACCTGGCCTTCTAGAAACTTAAAGAGGAACTCTAGAGGTTGAGCTAGCTTCCTGGCATCTATTTTCCACCTCCCTTGAGGCAGGGCAGAATTTCATCTTGTGGGACTTGAACCCGGACCCTGCCTCTAGAGGTGGACACCATTAACCACTAAGCCACCTTGGCTTGTCTTTGTGGTGTTCCTTTTTGGAGTCACTCCTGCCATGGTGAGGAGCATCACTCCAACAATCTCCCCCTTGCGCATCACCCATGGCAGTCATCCATGCTCAACCTGCAAATGAAGAGCCTTTCTCCTAATGGGAGGCGTGCTCATACTTTATTACTCCCTCCCATTCAGCCGCATCCTTTTTGTGCAGTGCCTCCTTGAGGCTCCTCTTGAGCGAATCCAGTCCAAATGCCCTTGTCGGCATCGTATCTTTTTGTCCTTCTTCGCACACGGCTGCTCGTGCGGGGCTGTTGAGGCGGTTGTTCTTGTTGCTGTCCCATTTCGGCGCCATCCTCTCCAAGCGCCTGCTCCCCCTCTCTTGGAGACCTTGGAGACATCTGTCGACTCCCAGCCTCCACGTCCATCTCCGGTGCTTCGGATTCTTCATCTGAACTGGCCGGAACAAATTCTCCCGGTCGCCCATCCCTCGGACGATCCTCTCCGGCTGGTGCTGCTGCGAGAACGTCATCCTCATTCACGTCCTCCGGCGTCTCCCCCTCAAGGAGTGGCATCCACTCCCCCCTCTTGGAGAGACCTGCCTCCTTGTCTGTCCAACAGCTTTTCTCATCGAACGTGACGTCGCGACTCTGCACAATCTGCTGCCTCCTTGGGTCAAAGAGCCGATACGCCTTGCTTCCGCTCTCATATCCAAGGAATATACACCGGCGGGTACGCGGGTCCAGCTTGTTCCGTCCCTCACGTGCCTGCACTATTGCATGTGCAACACAACCAAACGTGCGGAGGTGACCCACCGATGGCTTCCTCCCGCTCCACACCTCTTGTGGCGTCTTCCACGCCTTGCTCTCCTTGTCCTTCAGCGGCTTGGTCGGCATGAGATTCATGATGTACGCTGCTGTCCTTGCCGCCTCCGCCCAATACCNTTGTGTAAGGCCGGCGTCGCTCAACATGGATCGCACCATGTTAAGGATTGTGCGATTCGCTCTCTCTGCGACGCCATTCTATTGTGGGGAGTGTGGAGTTGTTTTCTGCCACTCAATCCCCTTGCTCTTCATCCACCCAAGGCACCCCGCATATTCACCGCCGTTGTCACTCCGGAACGCCTTCACCTTCAACTCTGTTTGCCGCTCCACATCAGCCACAAACTCTTGCATGCACGCAAGGACCTCACTCTTCCGCTTCATTGGGTAGAGGTAGAGTTTCCGGCTGTGGTCATCGATGAAGGTGAGGAAGTAGCGAGCTCCGCCGATGGAGCTCTCAAGCGGTCCACACACATCTGTGTGTACCACGGCCAGTTCTGCCGATGCACGCGTCCCCTTGGTGACAAACGGCTGCCGAGTTGATTTGCCAATGATGCATGGCTCACACACGGTCTCCTTGGTTCCATCAAGGCCGCTGATTTGGAGACCCCGCACCACTTCCCTCTTAGCCATCTCCTTCACTGTTGATGGAGAAATATGGCAGAGTCGGCGGTGCCATAGGTCCAGGTCTCCTCCGTCCTTCGTTGCAAGATTGGCGGTGTTGGACCCCACCTGGCTGTTGAGGATCTTCACGCGTAGCAGGTACAAGTCGTCCTCCCTCTTGGCACGCGCAATCACCTCACCTTTGCCCTCTTTGCGGATGACAGCCTCCTTCTTTGTGAAGAGCACCTCAAGTCCCTTGTCGGTAAGGCGGCTGACGGAGAGCAGGTTTGCCCCAAAGTTGGGCATATGCAACACATCGTAGATTGTGCTCGTGACAGGTTTGCCATCCACAATTGACTCAATGCGGACGTTACCCTCACCGGCGGCCACCTCTGTTTTTCCATTGGCCACCGTCATGCGTGTCTCCGAGGCGCCGTAGGTGACAAATGCCGCCCTGTTGCATTGTGTGTGGCGGCCTGATCCAGAGTCGATAACGGCAACTCCCGGATCCTTCAAGTTGGTGGAGTTGTACGCCGTAAGGGCGTGCTCATCTTTCTTCCCGCCCCGCTGCGACCGATCTGTTTTCTTCTTGGGACAGTTGCGCGCGTAGTGGCCCTCCTTGCCGCAGTTGAAGCACTCCTCCTTCTTGTCACCCTTCTTGGTGCCCTGTTTGGCACCCTTCCACTTGTCGCCTCGGCCTCCACTTTGAGGATGAACCGTGTAAGCTGAACTTGATGCCGCTGCACTCTCTCGACCGCCACGTCGCATCCACTCATTGCGCACGTACTCAGCAACCTTCGGGTACTTCAGCTCGTCGGAAGGCCAGCCACCAAGGACTGTGATCATGGGACTCCAACTGTCNGGACAGTTGCGCGCGTAGTGGCCCTCCTTGCCGCAGTTGAAGCACTCCCCCTTCTTGTCACCCTTCTTAGTGCCCTGTTTGGCACCCTTCCACTTGTCGCCTCGGCCTCGACTTTGAGGATGAACCGTGTAAGCTGAACTTGATGCCGCTGCACTTTCTCGACCGCCACGTCGCATCCACTCATTGCGTACGTACTCAGCAACCTTGGGGTACTTCAGCTTGTCGGAAGGCCAGCCACCAAGGACTGTGATCATGGGACTCCAACTGTCTGGCAAGGCCAGAAGGAGGATCATAGCTTGCAACTGAGAGTCGACCTCCCAACCCGTGGCCACGCACTCCGCTGCGAGNGGGCATAACGCGGACACAAGGAGCGCCAACGCCTTTTTGTTGCGCTTCTTGTATGCCTCCTTCACCTCAGCCGTTGCAGTCTCCGGCGGAGCAGTCTCATCACCTTTTACAAGCTCAAGCAGTCCCTTGTCGTCGAGGAAGACCTCAACCTGCCACCTCCACAAGGCAAAGCCTGTCCCATCAAACTTAAGGACAGCGCGGCTGCTCTCTTGCTCGCTGGTTGCCATGTCTTGCTATTGGAAACGTGAAATCAAGCTGGCTTTGAACCCCTTAGAGGCGTGGGCCCATAACCCTTTGTTGGCCTGAGGGTGAGTGTGCACCCTGGAGGGTCCCTAGCAGTGGCTGTTTCACACCACCAACTGTTTTTGGAGAGACTGAAACTGTGGAGGCAACTGGTTCCAAGGATGGCAAAATCTAGTCAGAGATTGAGGCAATAGTTTTGGCCTCAATTGGATGGGAATTAACACTTTTTTCAAGGCTCTCAAGCAGTGAAATTTTATAGCCACTGATCTAAGCTTTCCAGAACACCAAAGCATGCCAGATTTGGAGCTTCCTAGCAGATTCTATGGCTTCTAGAGTGCTCCTTGGTAGGCTGTCCTTTTCCCACCTAGGAAGGCATCCCTTCCCTCCTCTAGAAGCTTCTGCCCCTTCCTAGATTCCTCAGCTTGCTTCTAGTAGGAGGGAAGGTGTCCAGAAGACCAAGACACCTCTAGATGCCTTGTAGGACAAGTCACCCCTTCTAGAAGGTGTGCCACCTTCCTGGACCCTCACCTGGCCTTCTAGAAACTTAAAGAGGAACTCTAGAGGTTGAGCTAGCTTCCTGGCATCTATTTTCCACCTCCCTTGAGGCAGGGCAGAATTTCATCTTGTGGGACTTGAACCCGGGCCCCTGCCTCTAGAGGTGGACACCATTAACCACTAAGCCACTAAGGCTTGTCTTTTTGGTGTTCCTTTTTGGAGTCACTCCTGCCATGGTGAGGAGCATCATTCCAACAATCTCCCCCNGAGAGAGAGAAGGGTGTGTCCATCCTGTCCGGGTTATACAGGCGGCAAATACGCGTGGGGGAAAACAACAATAGGGAGACCTGCAACATAGCAAGGAAGGGGAACACATGCATTCCACGCGGTGGCCGTACCCTCTATCCTCTAATCTCGCTCCACTCTGCCAATGTCCGCCAACTCCAGCCCCTCCTCCCTCCTCCACAGAGCCCACTTGGCCCTCGCCACGTCGCTTGCATATGTCGTGTCCCTGGCCCACACCATGGCCCTCTTCCTAATCTGTTGCGCCTTAGCGTGCTCGGGGGCCACCCCCACCTGCTGGTTGAGGAGGGCCCTCACCGGTGCATCCACTCCTGCTGCTCCTCCCTGTCGCACCAGCCTCTGCTGTGTTGCCTCGGTGCAGGCCTTCAACACTCAGTGGAGGCCCCTCGAAAACGCACCAAACGTCTCCATGGCTGGGAAACCAAAGACCAGCCAGTCTCTCTCCGCCACCCCGCTCTACCTCCCATACTTTGCCTCCTTCGCCCGTACTGCCTACTCCAGCGCCACCCCTCCCCTCTCCGCCGACTGACCCCCCAGACTCGGCCATTGCGGATCGAAAATCAGCATGTCTAGGACCGGCAGGTGACCTGTCGCTGGGTCCAGGTACGTGACATCCGCACGCCCCTTCGGTGGGATCCCCACGTACTCCACTGTTACTCCTCCCATCCTACTCTCCCACATGGCTGTCGTGAGCTCTCGCTTTACGGTGTCATGGGCTACAATCGGACCTCCTCCCTCGGCACATCGTAGTGCGTGCTGTGGGGCACAGAGGCGAATGGGGTACCTCTCCCTGCATCCGCAGAAGGGGGTGTGTCGGACATGCGCGATGCGCAGGCCCAATCTGAATCGGCATGACACCTTCCAGTCCTCCGACACCATGTAGAGCCTATCTGCGACTGAGTGGAGGTGCGCAAGCAACCAATCCCAACTGTGCTCCCCCTATAGTGACGTCCGTCGCTATAGCTACGGCAAAGCCTCCTCCTCCCCCAACTCCTCCCCCATCCTGGCCCTGAGCGACGCCAGCAGCGCCTTGTGCACTACTCCAAACAGGTCCTAGAACAGGCTCTTCGGACAGCCGCTCTCGCACTCCGCCAGGCCAGGGACCCCCATGCTCACCTCCGCTCCGTACCCCCTCAACGCTGGCGCTCGCAGCTCCTTAAAGCTCCCCTGACCCCACTCCGTCCTCTCTTCCGCCACTCCCACGTCTCCGTCCCTGTGCCGTATGAGCAGCCGCACCGTTTGCTAGGATTGTATTTTGCTGCAGACGTACGATACGGGGACAAGGTCGGCGACTGCTGCGAGGCCCAGTCCTCCTAGGCGCACCGGTAGGCGTACCTGCATCTCGGCATGCTCGACCGCCCTCCGCTCCCGCACCCCCTGTACCTCCTCTAGCCTTAGTAAATGCCTCAAGCACGCATACACCCTCTCATCAAACCACCAAAGGAATCCGTCCACCACTCCAAGGGCGGTGTGAGGCGGTTTGCGTGCTACAGACGGCGGATGGTGCACTCTTTGAGGATGTCGAAGGCCGCCTGTAGGTCCGGTAGCTATGCCAGCCCCTGCGGGGTAGTCTCCACCACCTGCACCGCCGCCTCCAGCCGCTCCCTGCAAAACCTCTCACCTTCGAGTGGGGCCTCCAGCACCACCATCCCCTCCGTCATCCTGATCATGTTCGCCAGCCCCACAGGCACCGGCCCCGCCCTCGTGGGCAGGAATTACTGGCACTTGCGGGGTTGCACCTCCATCCCTAGCGCTCCCAACCCCACCGTGAGCGCTCCATATGCTATCACCAAGGAATCTGGCGGGCCCATCAGATAGGTGTCATCGTTGTAGGCAGTGACCAGCCCCGCATCTCCCATCGCCGCCTGTACTGTCTCGAGCGCATCCTCCTGGGCTAGCGAGTAGAGAAGCGGGCTGATTAGATTCCCCTGACGCACTCCCCTTGCTGACTGAAGAATGCTGGGCTGGACCCCTCCCGGGTAGTAGAGGTCTGAGGGCTGGTCGTACCATAGTGCCAGCCCCAGAACCAGCCGCTCAAACCCCCCCTCGCGTAGCACCTCAAGGATAGGCGTGCGCTTGAGGGAGTTGTAGGCGTTCTTCACGTCGATGCTGATGAGCCCCCGTCTAGGCTATACCTCTAGCTGCTCTTCAATGGCATGGTACACCATATCACTCCCCGCCTGGACCCCACCGCCTGCTATAGTGGCGCCATCGTCCTCTCCATCTCCCTCCACTCAACTCTCATCATCCATCTGTAGAGTAGCCTAGGGATGGCCTCCACCACTACGATCGGCCGTACTCCCCCATCAGGCTTCGCCAGTACAATGAGCCTGCTTGGTACAAAGAACCGCCTTGCCATGGGGTGGAGGCGGCCCCGGCAAAGCGAAATCAGCAGCTGCGCCAGGAGCCTCGTAAGAACTACGTCCCCCACTACGATCTGGCGGAGGTGGTCCAAGGTCAGGCCTAAGGGCCGCCCTCCTAAGCCTTTGGGGCTCTCCATCAGCGCCTGCCACACACCCTCAGTGTTTGGGAAACTCGTCGCCGCTCTCCCGCCCACCTCTCCCACCCACGCCAAAATTGGACACTGGGGCTGGGGGTACTTGGCCTACAACTGAGCCAAGACCTCTGGGCCGGGCGGTGCCAGCTCCACACTATCGAGAGCGTCACACACTTTCGACATGTTGCCTCTGTGATACTTGGTCACCGTCTGCTGCGCCCTCTGCTCCCTCCTCTCCTGCTTCGCCTGGCGTAGCTGACTAGAGGGAGGGGAGCCTCCCCACCAGCTGTGCCAATCCCACCGCCTCCCTCCGCAGTGCCTTCCACTCTCCTACCATAAACATGTATGTCAACTACAGCACCCACTATGCATCTGAGGTAGCTCGCTGCTGTGAGGGCATGCATAGGATGAGGCTAGGCATGGCTTGAAGCAGACGTGGGTCCCCCGTCTCGAGGGGGGTGTGTGGTACACCACAGTAAAGGGATGGTGACAATGTTGGAATTTCCTCACGAAACGGACTCCGTGCACATCTATGGTCAGAGAATTCTCTTCTCAATAACGGTTCAGGTCCGGCCACCGAACCACCTTGACCAACGGTTCTCTGGTCGCTCAACCGTTCGGACCTCGCCGTCAAGTTATCCCCTAATAAAGTGACACCTGTGACTCGCGTCCGGCTAGCGAAAAGAAGCCGTTGTTTTGTATCCTTTTCTTGTTCTGTCCTTTTATACCGAGGATGTTCATTTCCTCGAGTTAACCAGAACAGTTCTTCGCATCCTGTTCCCTTCGGTTCCGCGGCTTCGCCGCCGTGTTCCCGCTCTGCTTGCCTCTCACTCTCACTGCCTTCGCTAACCACTCTCATCTCACTACTCCTCACTCTATCACTCTTCGCTCATCACTCGTCATCCATCACTTGCCTCGCACTCACGTTCTCTCTCTCTCAAGTTCCTATCTACCTTCCTACTCTGGTGTCCCAGCTCCATTCTGTGAGTAACTTCTCGAATCTACTCGCGTCTTCCTGCTCTTGTCACTCAACCGACTTACCTGTGCGTTCTGTTGCTTCTGCCTGCTTCTGCTCTTTCCATCTTCGCTCATCCCATTCTTCTGACATGGTATCAGAGCAACAGACAACATCACCTGGTATCCCGTGACCCAGCCATCTTTCTACCGCCGTCATCGCCTCAGCCCTCGGACCTGCATTCCTCAGTCGCCTCCACCGCCATTTCGTGCCTCTCTGCTCAACCTGCAGTTGACAGTAGTACCGCTTGAAGTGCTCTTCGCGCTGAAGAAACGTCTCGTCACCCTGAGAAAGCCCTGCGCCCATCTCACGCCCGTGGCCAACAATCGGTGACTCAACGTCAACAACAGCCGTAAGGAGCTCTCGAGCCGCCATCTGTCGTCATCTTCCTGGGAGCTTCCTGCTGCCCGCCGCCTACTGCCTCTCATCACCTCAGCCTTCGCAAGTGTCTCCCCATCCCTCATCTCCTTCTTTCGGCATCATCCTTTCCATTCGCATCGTCTGCCTCAGTTCCCTCGTGTCCATTGCCTCAAGCCGCTCTCTCGCGCCGCCTCTACTCGTCGTTAGCAACGGCAGACTGCCTTCCGCCACCAGGATATCGGACACCACCTGTCTTCTTGCCCGTCGGTCTCGGGCCAACTGGAGAACAAGCCGTCACTCTCCAGATTCACGGACCGGCATCACTGCCTACCTCACGACCTGCCCTATTGCAGCTGTCTTCCTCCAGCTGTCGGGATATCGGAGACCACCAGTCTTCCTGCCCGTCGGTCTCCGGCCAACTGGGGAACAAGCCGTCACTCTCCTGACAACTAAGGACCTGGTTGCCTCGCCCTGCGTCCACTGCCATCTCCGCCAGTCTGCCATTCTCCCTCCACTGCAACTCCTCTCGGCTCATCAGCCTCCATCCTCACTACTGCCTTCTCAGCCTCCTCTCGTGCCAGCCTCCTCCACTTCTCTCACCGCATCATCATCATCTTCCTCCTGCCGAACTCTCCTCGCCCTCAACCTCTGCATATCTTCCTCCTTGGCCTTCATCTTCGTCTCTTGTTGCACGATCAGTGTCATCATCAGCAGCCACCAAACTTCTACCTCTTACTCCGACTTATCTTGCATTATCCTCCTCGCCGCCTCCCCTTCATCATCCGCATCGCTTCGTAGCACACGTGGTTTCGCCCCTGCACCCACTCAGCCATCAGCCATCTCCGCCTTCCTCCGCTTCCACATCGTTCTCCGCTCGGCACAAAGGATCTGCCTGGTCGCATCGCCTGTTGCGCGACGACCTGCACCCACGCTGAAACTTCCTGCAGCGCACGCGGTTCGCCCCTGCGCCCACTCCGCCATCATCATTTTTCGTCTCCTCATTATCAGCATCTGTGGCCAACACAAGGATCTGCACGAGGTAGCTGCCCGCTTCACAGCAGCCTGCATCCACGCCAGTAGCAGATTTCTTGTGGCGCGTTGGCACCTGCCTTCCCCTTGCCGCATCCTATCCCTCTTTTAGTAGCGTATGTGGTTTTACCCCTGCACTCCATCACTCATCATCTCTCCGCCATCATCTGCCTTCATCGCCCGCTCGGCGCAAGGATCCGCCCGGTCGCATCGTGCATTGTGCGACGACCTGCGCCCACGCCAAAAACATTCGCAGCGCACGTGGTTTCACCCCTGTGTCCATTCCGCCGTTCAGCATTTTTCTCCACTTTCATCATTCATTCGGCACAAGGATCCGCCCGGTCGCATCGCCTGTTCTGCGACGACCTGGGCCCACGCCGAAAAATTCCTCAGCGCACGAAGTTTTACCCCCACGCCCACTTCGCCATCAATCTAGTCGCCATCATTCACTTTCATCATCCGTCCAACAACCAGTAACTGCCTGGTCGTATCGACTGCTGTGCGGCGATCTGCACCCACACTAACGTTTTCTGCAAATGCACCTGGTTCCATCCCGGTGCCCATCCTGCCGCAGCAATCTCTGCTCCACCTCACTGGGTGCTGCACCTACCAAGCTTCTGACCTCTCCTTGTGACCAGCCTTCCAGTTATCTTCACACATGTCGGACAGGGGGGGTTCAGCCACTCAACGTCGACGTCACTGGTAGAGACGTGGCAAACCAATCAAGCAAGGAGTTGTCAAACTGGCTCACAGAATCCCCATTCTCCACTTCAACGATGCAGGCGAAGTCAACTATGATGAATGGCTTGCTGCAATGGAACTACATGCAGACATGAGCTTTGACGACCTTGAACTCTGGGACATCTTTAGCAAAGACCGAGGCTATTTCCACGTCGACCTCCCCACTCTCAACATTCTTCAGTACTGGAACGACTACTTCCTTGCCGAATATCAAGCTCTAGTCATCCTGTACGTCACCACCGATCGTCCATTTCACTCTATTCTTCGGTCCTATGGTCCCTGCTTAGACGACATCTCCGGTCTTATGGGCGACATACGCCGAGAATACAGACAACGCAGAGGAAATCGGTGGAGAACAAATCAACCAGAAAGGATCACCGTGGAAGACCTCCCTGAGATCCAGACATCCCACCTCTTCATCTTCTACCCAGATCACCAGCTCTACCTACATCCTCACCTCACTGATACAGTAACGATGGACGTGCTTCTGGAGTAGATCTCAGACTGTACAAAAGTGCACTCCGTCAGTTTCAAGGGGGGTGTTGGAATTTCCTCACGAAACCAACTCCGTGCACATCTATGGTCAGAGAATTCTCTTCTCAATAACGGTTCAGGTCCTGCCACCGAACCACCTTGACCAACGGTTCTCTGGTCGCTCGACCGTTCGGACCTCACCGTCAAGTTATTCCCTAATGAAGTGACATCTGTCACTCGCGTCCGGTTAGCGAAAAGAAGCCGTTGTTTTGTATCCTTGTCCTGTCCTGTTCTGCCCTTTTATACCGAGGATGTTCATTCTCTCGAGTTAACCAGAACAGTTCTTGGCATCCTGTTCCCTTCGGTTCCGCGGCTTCGCCGCCGTGTTCCCGCTCTGCTCGCCTCTCGCTCGCACTGCCTTCGCCAACCACTCTCAGCTCACTACTCCTCGCTCTATCACTCTTTTGCTCATCTCTCGTCATCCATCACTTGCCTCGCACTCACGTTCTCTCTCTCTCAAGTTCCTATCTATGTTCCTGCTCTGGTGTCCCGGCTCCATTCTGCGGCTAACTTCTCGAATCTACTCGCATCTTCCTGCTCTTATCAGTCAACCGACTTACCTGCGCATTCCGTTGCTTCTGCCTGCTTTTGCTCTTTCCATCTTCACTCATCCCATTCTTCTGACAGACAATGGCTCGGACTGCGTCCAGCATCCCCGCCGGGATACGTGAGAAGACGAATCGGGAGGAGGACCTCTGCTCCAGATAGCCATCCCTAGTCGGCTCCCTCCGCCCATCGCCACTTCTCCTCCCACCGTTGTGCCCTACAACCTCTCAGCCCGTTATCCTCAGACCCCTCATCTCCCCTGGCCCTCTCCCTCTATCGTTGCCTGCACCCCCTCTGTGTCCCTCGTGCCTCCCCCCCGCCCGCCGCACCGCCACCTTCCCGCTGTCTGTCATGCCCGTCCCGCCGCTGTGTGTCTCTCGGTGAGCCTATTCCCGGCGTCTCGCCACCACGTCCCTTTGCTCCCCCCTCCGGAGGGCTCCTCTGAGACTCCCGGTCGCGCGTGGCCCCACGCCGTCCTAGGTGTCCTCCACCCACATCCTCGCTCCCCTCCCCCTCCTCTCCCACTCCTCCTCGTTTAACCGATGCCCCCCTCCTGACCGACTCGTCCCAATGCTGGTTGCACGGTCGCTCTGGAAGTCCCCCTCCTGTGCCACCGTCCCAGAAGCAAATAGGTCATCTAGGAATCGTACCGCCTCCTCCCTCATGTCCGCCTAACCCCCTGAGCCCGTCCCTCTCCCTCCTGGGTCCCGCGCCGCCCCTCCGGGCTCCCCCCTCGACTCCGCCTGCTTCTCCGGCTCTGGCCCATCCGCTCCCTCCCTCTTGTGGCCCGGCCCCTCCGGCCATTCGCTGCTCTCCTTCCGCCCGCTCCTCTCTCTCTCTCTCTCTCTCTCTCTCTCTCTCTCTCTCGCTCCCTCCGTTTCTGTTGCACCCTCGTCCGTCTCTCTTGTCTGGCCTCCCTCTGTGCCTGTCTCCTCTCATAGATCCTCCTTCGCTCCGTCTGCCACCCTGCCAATCCCAAGGCCTGCTCCAGTGATACTAGTGCTGCCCCTTGTGCTCTCCACGACTCCTGCCACTCCCGCCTCTCCTCCGTATCCTCCACTGGCCGCCTCCTCTCTCCTCCTCCCTCCCCCTGATGCTCTTCCCTGTCATCTCGCTCGCCACTTCCCCTCACTCGTCTCCGCTTTCCCCCCAACGCCTCCTCCATGCAATACTCTCCGTGTCGTGCCGCCAAGAGACGCACCACTCCCGACAGGCTCTGCCCTAGAAAGCCACACCCCATCCATGGACACCACCACGGCGGGCCCCACCCCTGTACGAATAAGTCTGCCCCACTCTCTCCGCCACCCACTATCGAGCTCCTCATCGCCTCCACAAGCGCCGCCACCCCCGTTGGTCCCCCCGTTCTCGGCTGTCCCTCCAGTTCCTCCTCTTCTCCTCTGCTTTCGCTGGTCTCATCTGCTCTTGTCATCCTGCTCCACCCATTCCCGTCCCGTCCCTCCCTGCCACCTGCCTGGGAATCGGCGCATTCTGTCTTCCACTCGCCCGTAGTGCCTCCCCAAGGACACACCCCTTGTGCCTATATCCCCAGTGGTTTGCCCACACCCTGTCAGACGGCGTGGCCCATCTGCACCCCGGCGCCGGACAGTGGAATGGGGGTCACCAATGGTGTGACATCTGACTCAACAGCGTCCCCTCCGGCCTCGTCGCCCCTCGCTCCCCCCCTCTTGTCCTCACTCCAGAGTGTCCTGCCGCTGCTCCCGAGGGTGTGCCCTCCCGACCTGTCGCCTGTCTGTCCGCGGTCACCGATCCATCTCCTCTCCCTCCCCCTCCTGTGCCCCCCGTCCTCTGCTCCTTGGGTACCCACTTGTCCCCCTCTGTCTCCTAACTGTCACCGTCACTATCGCTGCCCCCCGAGTCTCCCCCTCCAGGACCCACTCTCCGCGTCGTCTGCCGACGTGCTTTCTGCCTACACCTCCCCCTAGCCCCGACTGAGTGCTCCTCCCTCCGATCCTCCTCTCTCCCCCCTCGGCCTCCTCCTTTGTCTCCTCCTCTGTCTCCTTATCCTCAAGGACCCTCTCGTCGTCCCTCCCCTCCTCCCCTCCATCATTTTCCCCTCCCGCACCCTCTACTCCTCGGGCTATCCCCCGCCCCGCTCCCCATGCCCTCCTCCCCTCCCCTGGTCGTCCCCCCTCCCTCATCGCCTCCTCCATCCCTCTGTCCGGCATCATCTGGCTGCCAACTTCCCCTCTCTTTGTCCGCCCCTGCTCCCCCTATGCCCTCCGCCGACCCCCCTGCTCTGGCTGTTGGGCTGCTTGCTCCTTGCTCCCTGTCGCCTCCTCCCCACTCCATCCGGCCCTACTCCACCCCCAAGCGCGCTAGGAGTGCCTTCCGGATGATCCTCTTCCACACACGCTTGGGAGGACGTGGATGCCTCGTTGTCCACCTCCTCCATGTCCACTCTCCCCCCTGGGCTTGTCCCCCTGCCCACGACGTCACCGCCTCCCGCTCCTCCCCCGTCCTCCATGTCGACAATGTCCACTTGATCGTCTCAAGGTTGTCCACCATCTCCTCCCTTTCAGGTACGACCTCCTCCGTCTGCTTCCCTCCGCTATTGCTCTAGCCCCTCACCTGGATCCCTAGCGTCCTGCCCCCCTCCTGCTCCCCAGTGACCCGCCGCTACATGTGGACCTCTCCTCTGTGTCCCCCGCGCTGCAGCCAGCCGTCCCTCTGGGCGTGATGTTGTGGCCCTCTGTGTCCATGGCCTCCGGTCCTATATCCAGGGCCCTCTCCAGGAGAGCTACCCGGTCCAGGATCCCCCCGAGCCACTCCCTGTCCGCCTGCAGTGATGCCCCCTGTGCTGCCAACGCCTCCACCACCTCTGTCAGCCCCCTCCGGTGGTCACCCAGTGCCGCTCCCACCCTCATCCCCTGCTGCTCCCGTGCCTTGTCTACTACAACCATCATCTCCAGGCCCCTCTGCCCCTCCCCCGTCCTCCTGCTGCTCTCCTCCTGAAGGAGCTCCCGGAGGCGGAGCGCCTCCTGGTACAGCTGCTCGATGCGAGGGTCACCCCCCCGCTGTGCCTGCTCCACCTGGTCAACCGCCATTCGTAACCCGTCTGTGTGGTCCCATATCTCCTCCATCTGTCCTCGGACCATGTCATCCTATCGTAGAAAGAGGCCCCGCACCCTCTCTCTGGTTTCCTTGTGGACCCTACCACACGCCACCTATTGCTCCGCACACAATGAAGCCTGGCTCCGCTGCCACCCGCCGTCTCCGCCTCCGACCGCCCGGCCACCCGTGCTCCCCCGAGTCTCCCTCACTGCTGTCATCTCCCTCGCTGGCCTGTCTGAGCCCTCGCCCACCGGTCTCACCCTCCCGCTGCCTCCTACGAGTGCGACCTCTCTCGTGCCACTGGCCACTCCCTCCCCTCCTCCCCTTCTGCTCCTCTCTCGGGACCCCTCTCATCCTCCTGGTGCCGGTCTCCTCCGTGTGAGCCTGAGCGCTCCTACGGTCCTCCCGCTCCATCACCCTCGCTCCGGGGCCTGACAGAGTCTCCTCTCCCACCCCATGACTCCCCCCCACTTCCCTTTGAGTAGCCGTCTGCAGAGCTCTCTCGGTCCCCCTCTGCCCATCCTGCAAACCCGAGGTACCAAAGTGCGTGCTCCGGATGGCCTCGTCGTCCAACCGCTGCGGTAGCAGCTGCTGCTGCCGCTGCTACAGTGGTGGCCTGTGCTGCGGCCCGGAGGGCTCCAGCGCAGGCCACCAGTGTGTCTCCGGCTGCCAGGGAGTGAGACAGGGCTGCCGTACATGCTATGTCAGCGCGAGAGTATCCCTCTGCCACAAAAGAAGTCACTGCCCGGGCTGAGGCACCAGACGTGGCGGGGGCTGCTGCTGGCACTCCATCACCCCTCCCCGTGACAGCTAAGAGGAAGACCTACTCCGCTCTCATCTGATCTCCCCAACTCTCCGCCTCAGCTACCGCGAGGGAGAGCTCTTGGGTAGCCACAAGCGTGAGCTGAAACTCCTCGGCGGTGTGCTCTGCTGTCCTAGCTGCGCTGCGCATCGGGTGCGCGGCCCATTGCCTGACTCGCTGCCACTGCAGTCCTCTTGCTGCGGCCAGCCTCCCTTCCCCTGCCCACGGTCCCTGTCGCTCCCACTTGTCTACCCTCGGCGGGCCCTCGCCCTCGCCCTCCCCATCGCTGTCCTCGCTCTCAGGAGAGATTTTTCTTATCTTCTATTCATTGGGTAGTTCTTGTCCATGATGATATGGTTTGACACGTAGTCAGGTTCATTGGACAGCTTAGGTAGCATTCAGAGATGACCAGGAACAATGAACCTTGTCTTGTACGAGGCTACGGTGATGTGCTTTCGTCGATGTATATGGTGATCAAACCCGCCAAAGTACTTTTCAAACTAGTTTGGGTTTGGAGATACAAACACACCACCATCAAAGGGTCCCCCCCCCCCCGCCGATCTCTATCGATGAGAACTCGTCGATAGCCGGACCCGTGACCACGTATATCGTCATGTCGGGTCACACGGTGTCTCCTGCTTCAACGTCGCCTTGCGACACTTAGTCGCAAGGCGAGCACCATGCCGTCCCGCCGCCGACCATCAAGCTCCACCTCCTTTTCCGGCTCNTACTTTTCAAACTAGTTTGGGTTTGGAGATACAAACACACCACCATCAAAGGGTCCCCCCCCCCCGCCGATCTCTATCGATGAGGACTCGTCAATAGCCGGACCCGTGACCATGTATATCGTCATGAAGGGTCACACGGTGTCTCCTGCTTAGACGTCGCCTTGCGACACTTAGTCGCAAGGCGAGCACCATGCCGTCCCGCCGCCGACCATCAAGCTCCACCTCCTTTTCCGGCTCATCGAGCCTCTATGGCTCGACCTCAACGTCGACGGTGCGGATCGTGCAGTCGGAATTCAACCCAGCACCAGTCAGTCGGCTGCATGGAGACTTCCTCACCCTGGCCCACGGCACTGCCGCCCTGTACCGACGCCGTCCAAGAAGCCAGGGTTTGCATGCGGGAGTTGTGGCGTCACCCTGAGCAGTACATGCGACAGAATACGTGGCCACTTTGGCGAGCGCAACGGGAATGTCCAGAAGTGCGAGCACCCGCCTCCACTAGCCCATGATGTTCTCGGCCTTGCCCATTTGCCCAGACCCCCTAGTGACTGGGCTCCAGAATGCCCACGACTGTACAATGGACTCGGTGACAGCTGGGGAACAACAGCAAAGCCAGTGGCGTGGGCTGCACTGTTTGAGTAAAAGCAACGAGCAGACGCATTGGAGCGTGCAGGTCTGCCGGTGGACGAGGATGACGATGAATGTATGCTGCCAGGACTCCCTCCACTGGCCAATCCTCTTGACGCAGCAGCAGCAGCAGCAGCAGCAGCTGCAGCAGCAGGCATTTCAGCGGCAGCAGGTGTTGCAGCAGCAGAATCTTCTCCAACAACAGATGCTTTAGCAGCAGCAACAGCAGCAGCAGATGGATGAGCAGTAGGCGACACTTCTCCAGCCTTCGCTCCGGCCCGGACATCGCAGCATTTTTTACATCAACAGGGCAGGGGGCATGGTGCAGACCTCCATGCGCGGCCATTGTGACACTGCAGCCAACACAACGTGCCAGATGGCCATCTTGAAGTTGGCATGCTGTGCAGGCTTGCCTCTTTCCTTTAACAGGGAAGGGCTTCTCCTGGAGGTTGTCCGCACTGCCAAGCTGACCAACTCTGCCTTTGCTCTGTCCAGCCGCAACACAGTGGTGGGAAAGCTCCTGCCCAAGCTGGACCAGCAGCTAGAGGAGCTGGACTCCTCTTTGCGTCAGGGCTGGGCCATCTATGGCGTCACCTTGGCAGTCGATGAGTGGGCCGACATCCAGCAGCGGCCAATTTATAATGCAATGGCCGTGAATGCAAAGGGAAGCTGCCACGTGTTTAGCAGGGATGCAAGTGGCTGCATCCGGAACACCGACCACGTTGCTGGAATGATCGAACAGGCGACAGAGGAGGTCGAGATGCAGGTGTCCGTGGCTTGTGATAACACCGCCGTCAACAAGCGGGCGTTTGAGGATCTGAAAGCCAGGTACCTAGGGGTGCTGTCGTAGGGCTGCTGCACCCAGAAGCTGGACCTTGTCATGAAGGATTTGGCCAAAGGGGAGTGGGGTGCTTCGGTGCTGAGCCGTGCTGAGAAGGTGATCAACTTCTTCAGGAACGACATGCCGAGGACGTGGTTGAAGCAGCAGACTGGCGGCCGCATCCTCATTGCACGCTGCGACACCTGCTTTGCCTCTGTGCATGACTCTTTGCAGCGGCTCACCAATATGCGGCCTTTTCTGCTCAAATTTGTCCATTTTGGGAATGACTTGGGTGGGGATGTGAAGATGGTTCAGGCATGGTCGCAGGTCGTAGAGGCGCTGGTGCCGGCCCCGAAGCACAGTGAGCTGCAGAATGAGCTGGAGGCATTTCAGCTCGGCCGGGTGACTGTTGAAGTCATCCCGATCACCACCAAGCGCCTGAGTGATAAGGCCCATGCAGCAGTGGCTCGTGTGGTGGGCAAGGAGCTGGCGCCAAACAAGTGGGCGTCTCTTCACCTCGCCCACATGCCCGTACTATGCGCTCTGGCCATCAAACTACTCTCGCAGCCGTGCGCCATCTCTGACTGCGAGCGCATCTTCTCCACCCATGAACTCATCCACACCACCCGCCGGAACCGCCTCCACGTCCAGACCCTAGAGCAGCTTGTTCGTGTGAATGTGAGACTCCGGAAGCACTACAAGGGCAGCAAGGCACGTTGCAGCAAGGATTGGATGAAGCTTGATGAATCTGACAGCGGGGAAGATGGTGCAATTGTGGAGGAAATGGAGAATGAGGATGAAGGAGAGGGCGAGGGAGAGAAGGAGAGTGAGGAGGATATGGAGGAAGAAGAAGAGGTATATGTGGAGGGTGAGGATGAGGAAGGAGAGCAGGGGCAGCAGCAGCAGGAGCAGCAGCATTCTGGTGATGGTGGTCCATCCTTTGCCAGACTCGTGAGGACCAGAGAGGATGTGGAGGCCTTCAGTGGGGATGAGGGAGGTGCTGGAGGACTACATGATGTGGCTGCTGCTACTGCTGCTGTAGCAGTCCAGAAACCAATGCAGATGCTGAATCAGACGAAGATGCTGAGGGGGTTGCTGAGCTTAATGAGGAGGAGGATGCCACATCAAGTCCAGATGCTGCATTGGGCAGGAGCCGGGCTGCAACCAAAGCTAACAATGTGGAGGAGGATGCCAGACTTAGTCCAGGTTCTACACAGGGCTGGACCCGGGCAGCAAGTGCAGCGCAGGCGGCAATGCTGCTAAGAAGAAGAAGGGAGGCTACAGTGCAAGTGTGACGAAGGCTGCTGAGGCAGGGGGGAAAGGCAAGGAGCAACAATGCAGCTAGGAAGCTGGGGAAGCGTAAGGCAGCCGGGCGTTAGATGGGTCATTCAGCAATGGGGGGGGTAGGGGAAGGAGGGATAAAATCAGTTCGATGGGTCATACAGCAATGGGTGGGGGAGAAGGGTAGGGATAGGAGGGATGAGTTTGTTACATATGTTGGTGTCCCTGTATTTTCAATAGCAGACATCATTTCAAACTCAAATTTTGCTAAATTCAGACTCAAATGCTACTTCTCCATCTTGTCTTGCTCTCCTTAGTCCTTGTTGTTTGCTCTAGTGCTAGCCCATAGCCCACGTACAAATTGATGAACTGACATGAATAACATAACAAAGGACAACATGGGATCGAACTCAATGAATTTGAATGCTATGAGAAAGTCCACATTAGTGTGTTCATCAATGTACATTGCTCTTCCTCTATTGCAACCAATGTGTCGATGGACCGAGGTGGCAATGGACCACCCCGATGTGCAGATGTGCCCATCGATGTGCCGTGGTTTGAGGTGGGAAGAGCAACACTGACAGGGGGGCTCCCATCACTTGGGCTCTCTACGCCAGAGGGTAGACGGGCACCAGGCTGGTGGCGGCTCACTATCTCCCAGAGGGCCGGCCACCGCATCTGCCGTCTTGACCAGCTCCGCCGCCCCTGTCCAAGCCTGCACCAGTGCGACCCTTGTAGCGCCGATCGCCAAGACAGCGCTCTGTACCACCTCCCTGGCCGGCCCCCACATACTCCTCCTGTCAAGTCGTGGCTGGCTCCCTCTGTCTCGGAGCTCAACAATGACCAGTAGGGCATGGCGTGCGAGGGCGGTCGCGCTCGCGCTTCGTGATGCGGCGAAGGCCGCTGCGTCGGCCGCCACCCTGACCCCCAGTCTCTCCACCTCTCCCCCCTGTCCTGCCTGCTATCCATCTTGTCCCACTAGGAAGCGCGTGGCCGCCCCAGCTGTTGCTCCGCTCTCCGCCGCTGCGACGGCTGTAATCCCCAATGCCAGCTATATCCTGTCAGTCGCCTGGACCGCCCTCCGTGCGCACCGCCAGCAGCCCCACAGGCCGCGGTAGGCCGTATTGGCCAAGATCCATGTGTGGCACACCCAATGGACCAACTCGGTCGTTGTCCTGGCTCTGACCGCCGCTCCCTCCATGGCCTCGGCCAGTGCCATTGTGGGTCTGTAGAGGCGGCCGAGGATGGGGTCGAGGGGTCCTCCCAAGCCCCTAGGCCGCCTGGGGCCTCTCCTCAGCGAGGGCATGGGGGGGTGTGTCAGAATAATACCCACTGGCCACAAGTCTGACCCAACACCTTTGATTAGTAAGGAGATACCCCAAACGAAGCCAAGCAGTCCTCGAGGACAGGATTTATCCAAATACCCTTGACAGGACCAGATCATCTCCAACAAGCGAGCGAGATCATCGCCCAACCTGGCCATTCAACGACAACCGGAAACCGGCCATTCGCCACGATCGACCAACGGTCAAATCTCCGTGCGCCCCGATCCTCGCTACACGACGTCAACACGCCGCGCCGACCCACGTCCGCCTGATCACGACTGCGCATCACCTCTCTGCCCTCCAAGTCCACAAACATGGATCAGCCAGAGAGAACTCACAAGTGTCGTACGGAGCCACGAAGTGGCTCCCCGTCCCGAACCTCCGCCACCAACATCACGGTGGCAACTTTTTCCAACAGCTCAGCATCATCAGTACACCTCAACGCTTCAGTGCCCGCACCATTGGTGCTGCACCCATGCCTCATCTGCACCTCGGCACCACAGCACACCGTCCGCGCCCCGGCCCTGGGTTTCGGGTTCCCTTACAAGTTCTGCCTCCTATGTCGCATCATTCTTACCTTGCTGATTATCATCTTCCTGTTAATCCTCTGTCACTCCGCAACCACTGTTACTTTAGTCATATTACTCCGCAGCCTGACCGTTGTCAGCATGACGTCAGTCATCAGAAGCTTCTCTGTTGCTTCCGCCTCGAGCCTAATCTTCCTTCCAGCTGTTCCACCGCCTCCGCAGCTCACAGCAAAATCCTGACAGGGTGTGCCCAGCGGGGAGGTGTGCGATGGTCCGGACTACCCTGCCAACCGCCGCGGCGGCCTTGGCCGTGGTGCTCTCCAGCTTGTCTGCCACTCGCTGTTCGTCGTGAAGGATGGCGAGCACTCCCGGGTGAAGGTCGTCGTCTAGGGGGTTCTCCTCCCGCAAGTTCCGGTCCCACCGATCGAGCTCCCTGGTCCGCCATGCGGCTCGCCTATGGGACTGCAGGGCCTGGTGGTGCTCCTCTCCAAAGGGCCGGGGCAGAGGCAACGGTGGGGGGACTCCCATCCAACCCCCACACCACGTGGCCCAGTCCACTGCAAATGTATCCCTCGTTGCCCGCCGGATCCGATCGATAGCGTCCTGCCACCATGTCCCCCACCTGTCGTCCAAGCCGCTTAGCGACGCCTACATGCTCCCAATAGCCCTCTCGGCCTCCCACGTGGCCTAGCCGGCCGTGGTGATGACGGCTGCCACCTCGTGGATGTCATAATCTGTCCTCCGAAGGCCCTGGTATCCTCTCCTCCCCCCAGGGCCTGCCCGTCACCTCCTCCGTGTCTGCCCCTCCACCCCCCAGCTCCCCTGCGAGGAGGCCCACTCCCCCCTCCTTGCTCCCCCTGAGGCACCTGGGTGGGTCTGGTCTACAGGTGCGCAGTGAGCCGTGTGCCGCGTCCTCCCCCTGTCCCTGATCCCGGTGTCGCCACGACATGATGGGTCCGAGCCGCTTGACTAGCCTGGAACTCTGCAAAGGCCCGATGCAGAGCGGTCTCCAACGCGTCCGTGTCCGCCTGTGGAGTCCCCGCAGCAACGCTCGTCCCCCTCCCTTGAATCTGCCCTCGTACTCCCACTGCCATTGCAGTTTCCACTCCATCCGCTACAGGTGCTGCTGTTACTACTACTGTACCGTTTGTTGGTACTGGTGCTATTGGTACCCCTGACCCAGTTGTAACTGCTGCTGCCGCAGCTTCACCCGCTCCTCTAGCTATTGCAGCTGTTACGGGTTGGGATGGGACTTCGGTTATAGCTGCTGCTCTCGCTACTCCTACTGCTGCCTCATCTGCTGGTGATGATGTTGCTGCTGCCACGGTATCATCTATTGTGACTTCTGCTACTGCTACTCTTGACTCTGCTGCGGCTGCTGCTGCTGCCACGGCACCATCTGCTATGGCTACTGCTGTTGCTACTCATGACTCTATTGCGGCTACTTCTACTGCTGATGCTGCCCCGGCCCCCACTGCCCCAGCTGCTATTGCTACTGCTCCTGGCTTGGCTCCTGTTGCTGTTGCGTGCCGGGTTGGGCTTGCGGCTGCTGCGGCTACTCTAGCTGTTGCTGCTACTACTGCCCCCGCTATTGGTACCGGTGCTACTGTTGCCCTTGTCCGAGCTATAGCTGTTGCTGCCGCGGCTTCACCTGCTCCTCTAGCTACTGATTTCGCTGTAGGTTAGGATGGGGCTTCGACTGTAGCTGTTGCTCTCACTAAAGCTGCTATTGCTCCTCCAGCTGCTGGTGCTGTTGCTGCTGCTACCACAACCCCTGTTGCTATGGCTGTTGTGGCTGCTGATGCTACTGGTGCTGTTGCTTCGAATGCTCCACCCGCTGCTCGTGCTGCTGCTACAGCTGCCCTTTTCCCACCTCCAGCTATCCCCACTGGTGTTGCTGCTGCTCTTGCCTGGGGTTCTGCTGCCGCTGGTGCGGGCCTGCCTGAGACTACGGTGGGTGCTGTTACTCCCACTGCTACTGCTGTTGTTGCCCCTGCTGTTGGTACTGTTGTTGTTGCAGCCGATGTGCTAGTTGCCAGTGCTACTACAGTTGCTGTCCCTGTCCCCGCTACCCCCGCTGCTATTGTAGTTGCCCCTGCTCCGGCTACTACAACAGCTGTTGTGGGCCAAATAGGGGCTGCGACCGCTGCTTTGTCTCCTGTTGCTACCCCCGCTGCTGCCCCAGCTGCTGCTACTGTTGCTGCTGCTACTACACTGGTATTTTGCACTGTTGCTACTGTTGTTACTGCTACTGCTGCACAAGTAGCTGGCACTGCTACAGCCCTTGTTCCCACTGCTGTGGCCTCTACTACTGCTGCTCCTGACTCAACTACTGTTGCTGCTCCCGTCCCAGTTGTCCCAGCTGCCAGTCCTGCCCCCATTGCCGTTCCTGTGGCTAAGGACCGGGCTAGGGCTACGCGTACTGCTGGAATTCTCCCGCTGCTACAGCTGCTACTGCTGACTCCGCTGCTACTCCTGCTGTGGCCCCGTCTGCTGCCGCTCCTGTCCCTTTCCAGTCTGCTGCTGCTACTGTCGCTGCTGCCACCGCTGCTGATGCTGCTGTTGTTGTTGCTGGTCTTGCACGCACCAGCCCCACGCCGCCCATTCTCCCACCACCCAGCTGGCCGCCGCCCTCACGCTGGCCTCCCATGTATCGTACGCGGGGGATGTGTACACCATTGTTGAATCCAGGGGGGGAGACACTATCGTCGGTGCTTGACCCTCCCCTCTTGTCCCTTCGTCGCCCTGCCTCCCCCTGCTGGTCCATGGCCCCCTTTCCCCCCATTCCAACTCCATTCCCACCGCCCTGCCTCCCAGATCTGTCCTGCTTCCTTCGCCGTCCGGATCTTCCCCTTACTTGGTTGTAGCTAGCAGGCCGGCCTCCACTATTGTCCATGTTGCTAGCGGGAACCTAGTTTCTTGCGATGATGCTGATGTCAGCCAGCCCTGAGTCAGCGTGCGTGCCGTTTCTGTGGCGTTGACATTTTTCCGTGGGAGGATGAGTACACCGAGGGGTTGGGCGTGTGTTTGCGCACAACCTAACTGTTCGCGCCGACCCCTCCAAGCCCTGGTCCGTTGTGTGGTACGGTTGGGCCTCGCCTGCGTTTCACAACGGCGCCGGACTGGGGTCGGGCCGAGAGCGAGAGAGGGACGGCCGGGTTGGAAAATGGGAGTGCCTTCCGCTCGTGTAGTCTGCCGTTTCCTTGGGTGCTCGTCGCCACCCAACCACGCATATCCATGTGCTCCCCCCTCCTCGTTTTGACATCGACAATGGCATGTGTGCCACTCCTGGCTGACCCATTTCGCTTAACACCCAAACCCCACATCCCCGCCCGACGCAGCCTGTCCGTCGGCCCCTCTCCGTCGTCCGGGTCCGTGATTTCCACGATCCGGACCAGTGGTGGCTCTACCCCCGATGGAGTGACGGCCACTGGGGTCAGCGGCCGGATCTCCCAGCCGTCTGGCGGACGGCTGTCGTTCCACCGGCCGTCGTCCGCCTGTCGTTAGCCCATGAGGACCCATCGGCGTACGGCCTCCTCCCCTGCCCCCATGGCTGCTTCGAACACTACGTACAAGACCCTCCATTTGTGGCCAGACCGTGCCACGTATCCTTCACCAAACCGAGGGGGAGAGGTGCCGTTGAATTCATCTGCTCCTGCTCTCCACGCCAGGGCTGGAAACGGACTTTTTGGTGGAAAGACGGGTATTCGCGATCCGGGTTTACAGTCAGCCGCCATGGCGACCTCTCCATGTGGCGTTGCCACGTGGTAGCTTCGTTTAAAATGCGGTTTGATGCCACGTGTGCGCCTTGCCGTCACCTTTCAACTGCCACTTGTCTCACTGCGAATGGTGGCCGGTAGGGCCCAATCATGCCTCCAGGCACCCCGCGGCCCGCCTTCAACCAGCCACGTGGATAGGCCACGTGGCTGGGCTGTTTACACTGAAGCTTTTTCCAGCCCCTCCCCTCGGCCCCCTGACCTGGTGGACCAGCTTTGGTGGCCTGGGATTGAGGGAAGAGGGGGGCGCTGTGAGGGGGTGGCGGCGACGCCGAGTGAGGGAGCGGGTGGAGCGGGTGGAGCGGTAGACATAGACATAGACATAGACATAGGCATAGACATAGACATAGACATAGACATAGACATAGACATAGACATAGACATAGACATGGACATAGACATAGACATAGACATAGACATAGATATAGACATAGACATAGACATAGACATAGACATAGACATAGACATATCACCCTCATTAAATGAAATGGGCTGTCAAAGTACATCATGCATCTGGAGTCCGCATGCAAGAGAGAGTGTGGTCCGCATGCAAGAGAGTCATGTCCGCATGCACAAGAAAGAAAGAGTCATGTCCACATGCAACGGGTATGTCCATCCTGTCCAGGTCATACAAGCGGTAAACATGTGCGGGAGAAGCTGTCAAGAGAGAGGCCTACAACACAGCAAGTAAGGGGGACACATGCATATCATGCGGTGGCCGTGTCCTCTATCATCTACTCTCACTCCACTCTGCCAATGTCCGCCAGCTCCAGCCCCTCCTCCCTCCTCCACAGTGTTGAGTTTTGTCCCTCTGCGGGTGTGTGTGTGTGTGTGTGTGTGTGTATGCGCGGCAGGACGGAGACAGGGCCGCCGCTGAGTGCTATTTGGGTCGATGACCTCCTGCAGTTGGTTGCGTGGCGAGACTGGTGGACGCTGGGTCCGAGTTCAGGTCCGGTCGCGGCCGGGCCTCTGCCGTCACGTGGATAGCCACCGGGGATGACCACGTCATGTGGAAGTCCCAGGTTCAACCCCGCTGGCTTAGTAAAACTGCAGGATGGCTTATCGCCTGATTGAGAGAGGATGGTGCCCTGTACCCCATAGTCTAGATTTTGGGTGGTATGACTCTAGGTGTGCCAACCTNGGACCTTGACTTTAATGACCTTCCACGCCCCAGCTGCTGTGCCTTGCTTTCCATCATGGCATCAGAGCTAGGTTGAGAGGCCTGCGCGGCAGCTCGTCTCCAGCCCCTCCACAGCCCTTGGTCCTTTTCCCCGCGGCCCTGCCCTTGACCGCTGACCCTCGACCCTCACTTCCGCGTGAGCGTGGCCCACGTCCTCGTCCCTGGGCCTCGTCCCTCGGCCCACGACCTCGCTCTTGCCCTTCAACCTGGACGGGCGGGCTCTGTTTCTGTCCTGGCCCTCGTCCGCCTCCCTCGGCCTTCGACCTTGCGGCTGGCCGCGTCCTTCCCATATCCTCCGCACCCCTCGCCTCAAGCCTCGCCCTTACCTCGCTCTTCACCCCTCGCCCTAGCCTCTGCCTCGCCCTAGCCTCTGGTCGACCCAAGTCTCGCGGCCCTGGCCTCTGGCCGCCACTCTCCACTCTCGTCCTGCGACCTTCGACCTTGACGATTGCGGGGTTCGTCCTTGTGACGGCCGTAACT